>JAHHFK020004824.1:0-20701 GCA_024533555.2 Aedes koreicus
CGAAGACTACTTTATCAAGAAGACTGGCAGCTCTTCACGTTTCCCATACAAATGTCAACCGTCACTGCGTACAGCTCCTCTATCTAGCAAAGGTAGAAGCTCAGTAAATATGTGTTAGTAGTTCTCTTCGAACAAAAAGTGGTGTGCGTGTAACCTCGTCAGTGCAAAATTACAACAATAACAAAGACAATAACTAAAATAAATCATCTGTCATCAAAGTGTTTTGCAGTGTGTTAACCCTTTTTGATTAGGAAGAGTAGTGGAAATATTGAAAATATATCGTACAATTTCGCATCGCAGCAACACGATATATTAAGATCATGGTCGCAGTAAGCCAACGAATCAGAATAACTGAAACAAATTGTCAACAACCCTGCCTGAATAAAGCATAAAATTAGTAAAATCAAGGACAACAGAATATACCGTCAGCTCCGTGCTTTGGATGTATCCCGTTCTGGTTTTGTTTACAACACCACTGTGTCTAGAGGAATCAACTTGCTGACACCGTTACCTGGATGGTGAACTAGAACCCGTCACTGGAAACTTTTGTGGACATGATTGAGACATGTAATCGATGAATTTTCTCATACCCCGACGGATGGATAAATGGAAGGATACAAAACTGGCTAAGATTTTTTTTTACCGCGCTATGCACTTCTTTTTGTTATTCTGATCTCTTCTGATATAATGTATTTTTAGGTACCAGGACATTACATAGGAATCGATCAAACAACCGAGCGGTATTTCTTATCAAACGTGTGAAAAAGGCATATAATCCGGTGGTGAGTGCTCTGAAATATCGAATTTAAACAGCGAAGCGTCAAACCTAAAGCAAATTTTGGAAAGATCATGACAGCATTTCTTAACAAATGCTTTTATCCCTCTTTCTTTACTGTGCTGACCATCCACACAAAACAACATAATTGTGTAGAGGAAAATTTCTCCTCAACGGCGAACCCAAGGAAGTTTTCGAAAAAATTGGAGACATTGCCACACCGAGTGATAGAGGATAGAATGGATGTTTATCTTTTTTAAACTGTTTTTTTATTTATACGATGAATTCATAATGTCGATAAATAATTATTTGTAATGTCGCTCATATTGTGAGCATTGTGAATTAAAAACCAAAAAAGGCGTTCGAAGGTGTTCTATGGTATAACTATCTTTTTTGGCCTTCCTCGGGATTTGGATGTCGTTACCTAAAATTTGAAAACCGATGTTTTAGAAGTTGATTGCCATTGAAAGAAGTCGTCACCTTATTTGATTGTGTTGCTTTCTTCTGGTGTTCAGATCGATCAGCTGGTGCGAGTGCATCTATAGTCTTCTTGGGTCCTCTTCGAGATTTAGAAGACGTCGGCTATAAATATCAATGCAAAATATTATATTAATTCTTTGTGAAAAATATACTCACTAGGTATACCTGAATCGAGTTGACAGAAGATTTTAGTTTTGTTTTTTCTTTGTCCTGTTCTTCAGGTGTGGGTGTCAGCATTTTGGAAAAGTTGACAATGTTCAACCTTTTGGATTTCTCACCTTTTTTCAATCTCCTTTTAGATTGGCTTTTGCCTTTGAATGAACTGTTCATTTCACCAAGCTTACATGCTATCAGCATGTTAAAATACTTATTGGTGATTCGCAGGGCACAACTTTCACAAATAACATCCATTATGAGTTTCTCACTATGTGTAATAGTGTCTTCATTGGTTCCATCATTACCATCGCTTTTCTGTACTCCAGAAAAACCAAATGCACTTTGAATTATGTCCATCAGTTCTTCTTTAACACCAACAGTATCCAGCCTGAGAAGTATTTTGAAGTGTCTTTCGAAAATCCTGCATACAGCTGTGAAATACTGAAAAATCTTCTCACCAGGAGTGATGATTCGCGATGATTGAGTGTACTTTTTCAAGTCTGCTAAAAAGGTGACATTCTGGTTTAAGTCATCACTTCCTGCGGTGACGCGCATAAGGCATTCTTTATGCGTTATCTTACTGCATGCCCATCCTGTCGTCCAATGAACATTAGATAATTTATTTGTATCAGATGGTTCGTTTATCGGTTTGGTAGGTTCGTCTGTTTCCGCATCAAGATATTGCGGCCGTACTTGGCTTGTTTTAACGATCTGTACTTTTGAAAATTCCTCTCTGTTTATGATGTATTTACTTAGATCAGCTTTGACATTGCCAACTTGCTCTGGTAATATCAAGTGGTTTATTACCAAGGATTTGTATGCCGATGAAAATAGAGAGCAATCAGGATGGCAATTGTTTCCGTTTTTCCAACGCACTTGTGAGAAAAAGTGCTCTAAGCAGTCCTGTGATAGATTCCTGGTTCTAAGGAATTTGAACCCATATTTCTCGTGCAGTTCTCTCCAGAGCGATTTCAGAGAAGCAATGTACAGCAACCATCCTTCGATGAAATATGGTGAACGGGATTGTTTAACCAGAGGTTTGAAGTGTTGTTCCTATAAAAATATGTCAATTCTAATTTTTTTTAATTTTTTTTTGAAATTGTGTGATTCTACCTGGGTAACATCGAAACAGTAACTGCTGATAAACTTCAACGTTTTCAATCGCTCCACCATGGATTCCATCATTGGCCAATGGGCTGATCGTTCTTGAAGTGGTCGTTTCATTGCCTAGGGGGAGAATATAATTTGTATATTTTTTCAATAAAAAGTTTACAAATACCTTTGTAGTATTGAAGCAAGAAGTATTGGCAGCATCGAATAATTGGTCAAAATCCTCGCAATACGCTGCTGTAGATAACGCTGCTTTAGGAAGCTTATTCGTACGCACGTAAGCACGCAATCCAATGGCAACGGATCGACTCAAAGTCTGCGCAGCTAGTCCCACATTCATTTCCGCGAACTGTGAGAGTTTAATGTGTTCGTAAGTCAATCCAGGAACAGTTCGTGGAGTATGTTTAACATCCTCCCAGTAGAGGTCCACAATGTGCTTGAAGCAGCATAATCCACCATCATAGATGGCATTGTGCTTTAATAAATTGTTTCTTGTGGACTTATATAGATGAGGTGCGTCAGGCATACAATATATTCGTTGTACCGTTGCTCCTATTGACACTTCGAAATATGGTTTATCTGTTGACACTTTATATTCCTTCGAGAACAAGGCACGGTTAACAGAGTTCTGATCGCAAACAAGCACTTTAGGCGTAAAACCAGAATCAGCAACCAGCTGAATACATTGATCAATTATGGATTTTAGCTGTTCACTTTTCATATCTTTACAAAAGAAGTATCCGATGGACTGTTTAAACCCAGATCGTATAGATTTGATCATTATCACTAGAGCTGACTTTGCAGGTGAATTCACATCAACTTCATGTCTTCCAGGGTGCTTCGTTTCAAATCCTTTAAAATAATCAGGCTTCGCGTTACCAAAATACGACACTTTTTCAGTAATGGCCATTTCATCAAAAAAAATGGTGACCAATTTTTCCTCGACAGGCAAGACGTTTGCTTTGATCCGGAGCAAATTGAAAATATTGAGAGAGAATCCTTCACCCACATCAATTTTTGCCAACCATTTTCGAATCGTGCTTATGGAAGGCAAAGCAAAAAATTGTCGCATTTGTTTATACGCTTTTACAGAGCAGTAGTGTAGCACTAATGCTAGATGTTTCATGGCATCAGAAAACCTTCCTCCACGGCATTTCTTGTTCTTATTCGCTTGAAGCTCCAGCAGAATTGGGTCTTGAAGTTGAATTTGCTTCTTCGTGTCAATTTTGCACCTCTTCTTCAAAAATGCTATCTCGATTCGAAGACTCTTAATAAGATTTTGCTTCTTAGAGATAGTTTTTGATTTTTTTCGAAGCTCCTTCTTCAAATTGATTTCCCGTTCTTCCATTTGCACCATTCTCTCCGCGATAAGAATTGACTTCATGTGATCGTGCATATAATCATGATCATGATCTATACTAGGATTAACTCTTTTCAACACAGGAGCATGTGATACATTCGCACTTCCGCAAACCATTGCTGAAGAAATCTCTACTTCGCCAGCAACATCCAGTGAATTTCCGTCGACGCCTATGTCTTCTGTATCTAGATCTGATCCTGCAGGAATACATCTTTCATCTATGTCCATTGGGCAAGATCCATCATTTTCTTTACAAACTCTAGGAATCACGTATTTGTGGAGGCTGAAAGAAAAGATTCGATTTATTAATCCTATTGGGTAAAGATTTATGTTATCTTACCCTTGACTTTTATTGTTTATGTTGAGGAAATCGGAATCAAAAAAATGATCCTCACAAATATACGAATGGTCCGGTAGATTCTCATCACCGCAAAAACGTTTCCAAAGCTTTGAGTCTCTGAAATTTGGTATAAAGTTATTCAAGTAAACAAATCCAGGCCATCCAGTTTGTTTTTTACCTGTTTTTTGCCGAAACGATGAAAAACGATTTGTTCGAACAGTTCGAATTATTTAGGCATCCACATGCACTGCACTGTTTGTAGCCCATCTCGAATCTATTCCAATTTCAAATCAATTTGTTTCTATGACATGTAAATCGGATTACTCGCTGGCGCAAACAACAAAAGACGAAAAAATATTGACAGCTGCTGTATCTCTTTGTGTGCGTGTACTGATAGACTGACACGCACACATACGAAGAGTGGTTCTACCTTTTCTCGGAGATGGCGTTACGGTTACTGTCGCCTGGCTTTTGGCAGAGTTGCCAGTCTTCTTGATAAAGTAGTCTTCGTAGTTTTTTTTTGACGAAGGACTACGTCTGTGTTTTCAATACTGGGGTACACGTTCGAATTGCGAAAATTTGGAGCGTCACGAAAAATATATAGGTTTTGAACGTTAATAACTAAGTCATTTCACGATCGATTTACAAAATGTTTTCACCAGTCGATCGGGACATTTTCTACGCTTCGATTCCAATATTTAAATCTATTGATTTATAACATTCAACTATTGAAATTAACGCAAATATAAGGTAATGTCTTATAATGTCGATTTTTTCAGAGTAAATTTACCAAATACATTGTACTTTTCTAGCACAGATTTCATATTTAAGTAACGAACGTCTCCTAGGCAGCCATGAATGTTATATATCGGGTACACCTTCGCATTTTGAATTAGTTTTTCGATGGTCGTGGAGCTGTGCAGAGTAGGATCTTCAGTTAGATCGTAGCCGGCAGCAGCACTGGCGAGCAGTCGTTGCCTAGAGAGGCGTTGGTGCAGTTGGCTATTGTTGCCCACGCTCCCGTCAACCTCGCTGGGAGAAACATGGCTGCTGAAGCCTACGATTTGGCGGGAAAAAGCCGCCCGTGACAACGAGACAAGAATCAATCATCCCAAGAGATAAACCAAGAAAGAAAGCCCAAGTTCAATCGAACTGTTTCTCCCCCGTCAACTAAATCCGTCCTTTTCAGGACGACCAAATTAGTTTGCCAACTGAAGAGTTCGTTTGGATGAATTTTTTCCCTTGTGCTGTTTGAAATTTCCATTACCGCGCCCCGGCTGAACATGGCATTGCTTTAAACGCCACGTCCCGGAGTAAATGGCAAAGCGCGTTGAATTCGATTGCTGCGTAGTCCTACGTCAACTTTGCGTACAACCCCATTGGGCTGTCCCTTATAGTTTTTTTTTTACTGTGAACGTTGTTTATTTCTCAACAGGGCTAAATATCTAAAATCTCAGTTCTCCCATAAATTTGATCAACATTCCCATACACACACTTAAATTTTTTTACTTGTAACAAGTACGCTTTAGTTAAATTAAAACAGCTATTTCAAAGACCCAAACTAGGCAAGCGGTTAATCCATAGGTTGGTAACTTATTTTTATCATTTTATTTCAAAGTTGTTCACCGCACATAGTCACTCGTTTCATGGATAGAAGTTGGCATACATTGCCATGATTGCATACCACATGTCTGTTCTTGCATACAAGTAAAGCTATAGCCAACCCACCAAAGCGTGGAGACGCACAAAATTGCGATGGCCACCTGAGGCACTGACCCTCATTCAGGATACATTGACCCTTCCAGATCGGGTTTGCCTAAAACTTACGGGGCGTTTAGATCGGCCGTTCGAAAGAGAGGCCGTAATGCAAATTAGTGTTTCGGGTAGAAATTATGACAATGCGGTGATCGCGAGTTGTACTTCGTCCCAATTCGCGATCTCAGAGCCAATGGTCACAAAACAGTGGGTATCTGAGGACATTCCTTAGCTCTGATCGTCCACTTCGATTCGAATTGTGGAAGAGGCAAGAGTGGTCGGTTATTTTTACGCGTCTTGGTGTGTTGTATTAGGTAACTAAACTACATGGTAATTCCAAACATGTGCTTTAATTAGAGAATTCCTTTCCCTATAGTTACGGAGGTTGTGCATAAGATAATCTTTAGACGGGAAATCGTTGCTTGTGTGTTGTGCGTAGATTCGAGGTGAGAAAGCAAAATTTTGTAATAAATTATATCCTTGTGAAACGTGTACGTTACGGTGTGTTTCGGCAGGATTCGTGGCTGCGAAAGGCAGTGCCGACACACCAATTTCAGTCAGAGATCGCTCTTGACCCCACTCTGCGACTTCGAAGGATTCCCGGGGCACACGTGGCCGGAAGAGGGACGCGAGCGACATCTCAACGCTCCCTGGGCAGGCAAGCCATCCATTATACCGCGTCATCGGGCAGCATTGTTCGGAAGACGCTGAACGTAAGTGCCACGTTCTCGCACAAGCCCACGTTTCCGGTGGAGGAACCCATTCAGCAACCTCGAGTTCGCACCAGCGATCGTTTCGGTACCGAAGTAGTGCATAGCAGCTTCAGTACCACCGTCTGGTTCCCCACCCACCCACACGTAAACCCTAGGTAGTGAACCGTAAGTACCAAGAAAGCATGCTAACCGTTGTGTATGTCCGTGCGCACGAGACAAACGGCACAAATTGCCATTGAAGTCTCACCGAAACACAAATGTTAATCAGCTGAACGTCGGAGTAAAAGAAGGAGAAGAAAAGTAGGGAAGAAAGAGAGTAAATAGAAATAGAAGTGAATTGTTGATATTTGTGATTTAGAGGAATAGTAGAGAGTGTTGGTGTATAGTAGATTTGTGAGGGGTTTTGTATTGGTTGTATTATTTTGAAGGGGTGTGAATGGGATTTAGTGGGAAATTAGAGAGGTGTGGGTTGTGGGGGGGTATGGGGAAGAGGTGGGATTAAAAAGTTTAGAGGGGATTAAGGGTGTAATTGAACCACCCAAAGAGGGGGAAGAGGGGGGAGGGGGGGGGGAGGGGGGGGGGGGGACTCCCGAGGGGAGATTGCAGGTTTGGGCCCGGCCTGAGACCATTCAGGGGAATGGGGTCAAGTTTCCCGTACTCGGGAAGGAAGCTGACTAGCGGCGTTTATATCGACCGCTGTACTTCTCGGTAGAGGCTGAAGGCCGACAATATCAATCACGTCTCAACCAAAAATTACGACACCTCGTTAGAGCCAACGGTTAAGAGGGGGAGAGGGGTCTATCATCATAGGTCGAGCCAGAAGGACCAATCTAAGCGAACTGCTTCCGATTCGAGAGTAGTCACAGGTCGTTTTAGGGCCGACTTACCCAGTACAAAACTCAAAAATAGATACGAACGCGAACTACATGAAAACCCCTCACAAGACTCTAACTACTACACCATGACACGATCTCGTTTGGGGAACTACAGATAACTTCAGGACATGCTATAAAGCTCACAAACTATAAAGCTCAACAACTCACTTTTTGACAACATGGATGATGTATATTTGGACGTCCTCTTTCGTTACATTTTTGCCTGTCTATTTCCTTTCCCTTTCCTTTCTCTCTTCCCCCTTCCTAGCTAAGGTTTTCTTCTCCGGTCTTCTTTGTTACGGTTTTGGTGCTTCGACGTTCAGCTGATTACATTTGTGTTTCGGTGAGACTTCAATGGCAATTTGTGCCGTTTGTCTCGTGCGCACGGACATACACAACGGTTAGCATGCTTTCTTGGTACTTACGGTTCACTACCTAGGGTTTACGTGTGGGTGGGTGGGGAACCAGACGGTGGTACTGAAGCTGCTATGCACTACTTCGGTACCGAAACGATCGCTGGTGCGAACTCGAGGTTGCTGAATGGGTTCCTCCACCGGAAACGTGGGCTTGTGCGAGAACGTGGCACTTACGTTCAGCGTCTTCCGAACAATGCTGCCCGATGACGCGGTATAATGGATGGCTTGCCTGCCCAGGGAGCGTTGAGATGTCGCTCGCGTCCCTCTTCCGGCCACGTGTGCCCCGGGAATCCTTCGAAGTCGCAGAGTGGGGTCAAGAGCGATCTCTGACTGAAATTGGTGTGTCGGCACTGCCTTTCGCAGCCACGAATCCTGCCGAAACACACCGTAACGTACACGTTTCACAAGGATATAATTTATTACAAAATTTTGCTTTCTCACCTCGAATCTACGCACAACACACAAGCAACGATTTCCCGTCTAAAGATTATCTTATGCACAACCTCCGTAACTATAAGGGAAAGGAATTCTCTAATTAAAGCACATGTTTGGAATTACCATGTAGTTTAGTTACCTAATACAACACACCAAGACGCGTAAAAATAACCGACCACTCTTGCCTCTTCCACAATTCGAATCGAAGTGGACGATCAGAGCTAAGGAATGTCCTCAGATACCCACTGTTTTGTGACCATTGGCTCTGAGATCGCGAATTGGGACGAAGTACAACTCGCGATCACCGCATTGTCATAATTTCTACCCGAAACACTAATTTGCATTACGGCCTCTCTTTCGAACGGCCGATCTAAACGCCCCGTAAGTTTTAGGCAAACCCGATCTGGAAGGGTCAATGTATCCTGAATGAGGGTCAGTGCCTCAGGTGGCCATCGCAATTTTGTGCGTCTCCACGCTTTGGTGGGTTGGCTATAGCTTTACTTGTATGCAAGAACAGACATGTGGTATGCAATCATGGCAATGTATGCCAACTTCTATCCATGAAACGAGTGACTATGTGCGGTGAACAACTTTGAAATAAAATGATAAAAATAAGTTACCAACCTATGGATTAACCGCTTGCCTAGTTTGGGTCTTTGAAATAGCTGTTTTAATTTAACTAAAGCGTACTTGGGGTGGGAATATAGATAAGGGGAAAAAAAAAAATAATGGAAAACGGATCACAACAAACATAAAATAAACATGCGCAGAAACCCACGATTCGATCGTGCAGAATATTTATGGCGGTGGGAATAAATGGAAATTACTAATCCTTCTTCTCATTTTTTGGTTTTTTAACTTTGGCGGGGGGGATAGAGACTTCATATCTGGCAAAGGGGTTGGTGTTAATGTGATGTGAGAGGGAGGGCGGTGTTGTCCACACCTAAGATTTTGTAATTTGGGTGGTGTGCAGGGGGGGGGAGGGGGGTTGTGGGTTGTGGTGGAGATATTGGGTTTGGAAGGATTTTTTTTTACATTTTTAAGGATAATTGGAGAAATGGCTGAGTGCGTTCTATGAATTGGCGCTTCAGAAAATTATCATAATTTGTTTCTCTTTCTTTTGAACACGAGCTGTTCTTAAGAGTTATACTGTTGTTCTGATTATTGGCGCTACAGTAATTTGTATTTTTCCCAGCGATTTTCCTTTTTTTTATTACATTTTCGGAATGGTAACTTAATCTATATTTAAGGAGATTTTTCTTTCTTTGGAATATAATCCTATTTCGGGAGAACAAGCTTCCAATCTTTTATAACTTTGGTGTATTTTTCGATCCAATTTTTATAGGATCATGGAGTTTTAAAAACGATTCGATTCCTTTACGCTGTAAATCGCTAAGGGTAGTCAATTCATCACCAAATTTGTATACCATTTAGTTAGAAGCTTTATATTTAGAATATTTTAGTATGCCTTACTCAAATTTTACCATTTTTTTTTCTCTAGGGAGTGACCCCGGCCTAGTGGTTAACATCCATACCTCCTCCATAGTCACGAGTTCAAATCACATTCCGGACAAGTCACAAAAATACCCAGAAGTTTTGAAAATTGGAAATATCTTCTCAACATCATGGGATCCCAGTAGTGAACAGCAGTTTCTGCTAGAACCAAAGATGTGAAGAGAAAGTATTGATAGGTCCGATAGAGCTCGGCAGGTTATGAAATTGAATAGAAGTAGTTTGAAATTGAGCGTAGGTCTTTGTTTTGGTAGTATTTCGAAGCAAACATAGACATCTTTGCCAAACATCCTACTGCGGGGTAGGTCAAGGCTGTTCTTGTCGTAATCAAGTCAATCTATACTGGGTTCCTGGTCACTTCGGAATCGGTGGAAATGAACGAGCCGATACACTAGCAAGACTCGGATCGTCTCATCGGTTCGTAGGACCTGAGCCCTTTTGTAGTCTATCTGCTGCTTCTCTTAGAATGGAGCTCAAAGCCTGGGAATCTTCGAAAGTGAATGAAAACTGGAACCACACTTTCACATCTAGGCAATCAAAGCGGTTCATTTCTCCAAATATTGCTATGACACGCAACATACTTGATCTTTCGTTTACAAAAATCACTTACAAAACAAAAATAAAAAACACAAATTTGACAATCACAAGTCATAACAGCTGGCATAACTACAAAGAAAACCAATTTAAAACAATGTTGAATGAAAATAGAACAGAGATGTCGAGCAGTTGCAATTCTGTTGCAAAAATATGCTCGAAAAGTAGAACTACAACACAGTACTGGGAATGGCTTGTTTCAGTTCTAGTTGTAAACTATAATAGCCCATACAAAGGAGAACAGCGTTGGGATCGGCCTTCCCGCATATTCACAAACCATTCCTGGACCTTATTTCTAATTGTTGACGACCATTTACGTTATTGTTACGACATTTACCCTTATAATTGACAACTATAAACTAACAATAACCTATATAGTTTTAACAATATTTCAGATGGTAAAAGGCCAAATAACTATATGCTGAATAGGCGGTTAAGTTAGGTTACCACATAAAATTGGCTATTTTCACGAACAAAATTTTTGCTGTACTCTATGCCAAAAAGTTGGAATATAAGCCAGACCACGTGCAGACAATAAGAAACCTCTCAAAGACTATGGCAAACATTAACATTATGTGTTAATGTAGAGATTGTATGGTGAAAGCGAGATTAAACTATTGGATAACAATAACATAAAATGTGATTATATATCTTACATTCGAAATATAGTTTTGACTAAATAGCAAATTTTTTTTCGTTATGCGGGTTATGACTTGTGATTGTCAAATTTGTGTTTTTTGGTTTGTTTTGTAAGTGATTTTTGTAAACGCGAATTTATGAACTAACAATATTTTTAAAACATTGCATCGCGATTAACGTGTTCTAGCTTTATTTTTGACAGTTCAAATTTTAAAACTGGTAAGCAGTTTACAACAAACATGAAACTCAGCGTTGGGATCGGTCTAACCTCAGATATCAACATGCTAGAAAACAATCTGGCAACGCTCTCGAGTACATCAAATTATACTGCTGATAGGGCACTACCAAATACTTTCAGAATCGGAAAACGAGCGGTTATTTGCTGTTTTCCATTTGTAAGTTACAACTTATCGCTTGTATGAAAAACGTTTTGCATGCAACTATCTATTCAAATAATATAATTAAATTAGCGCGAACGAGTTAATAATAACTTAAGAAGACATTACTTACGCGAATCGATTCCCTTCTAACAACGAGCTGCGTACTTTGTTTACAGACTTCTTTTCTGAACTGCTCGCCTTAAACCGCAAAGATCGTTTGACGTTTTCGGCTCTGGTCGTATCAACGACCTGGAGAAATGAAATTATTCTAGACTGTCTTTTTTTTTGTCTGACATCTGACCGAACTGTCAAAAATAAATTTTCAATCAGACCACCTCCACGGGGATCGTGTTGAATCGAAATTTTGCTAATTTTTATCGTAAAATTCACTGGTTCCATTGAAATCGATCATCGGCCGTTAGTGCGTTAGTGCAATGGCAGAGCTATTGATAGATCCGAACATCCGCGGATGGGTTTTTCTGCCAATTGTGGTCATCACTTTCCTGGTCGGTATCATCCGTCATTATTTTTCGATATTGATTAGCTCCCAGAAGAAAGTCGAGCTCACGCAGATTCAGGACAGGTAATTAACAGAGACCATTCCTCTATGGAAAATTCTATAGCATTCGTGTTATTTTTCAGCCAAGCTATGATCCGCGCCCGACTACTCCGTGAAAACGGCAAATATCTCACCCCGCAATCATTCGCCATGAGACGGCACTACTTCAACAACGAGGAGACGGGTTACTTCAAAACACAGAAACGGGCTCCGCCTAGTCCCAATTCCACGGCAATGCTTTCAGATCTGGTAAAGGGTAACTTCATCAATGTACTCCCGATGATCGTGATCGGCGGATGGATCAATTGGATGTTCTCCGGCTTCGTCACGACGAAGGTTCCTTTTCCGTTGACCTTGCGCTTCAAACCAATGCTGCAGAGAGGAGTCGAGCTGGCCTCGTTGGACGCTGCTTGGGTATCGTCCGCCTCGTGGTACTTCCTCAATGTGTTCGGGTTAAGAAGCATCTACACGTTAGTTCTCGGAGAGAACAATGGTAAGGTCCATCACCTGTTTGCAAAAGAACCATTCTCATAGCTTTTCACACTGTTACAGCCGCCGATCAAACGCAAACCATGCAGGATCAAATGTCCGGAGCAGCGGTAGCCATGCCACAGGACCCGAAAGCAGCTTTCAAGGCGGAATGGGAAGCGCTGGAGATTACCGAGTACCAAAATGCATTGACCAATATTGAAACGGAAATGCTGATGGCAGCCAGTAGCGGATCCGCGCTGTTGGAGGCAGCCATCCATAGTAGGGAAGAAGGTGCACTTAAAAATTAGGGTCACTCGCATCCATCTCGTAGTTTAATCCAAAAAGAAAATTGTTGTTTTATTCTATAGCAAAGGTTAAAGATTCGTCACGCGCAAATGTTTGCGGTTGTAGTCGAATCAATAGTTTTGAACTAGGTGGAAATATCGTGAAATCAAAGATAAGTAATGAGTATCATCGTCGTATTTATGTTTAAATATATCGCATTTCATTTGTTTGGGACTATTACACCACAAAAGACCGACTGTAGACGGGAAAAGTATAGTTTAGTTAGTCGAATGAAGGACTAGATTGTTTACGATAGCTCAATAAAATGACGGAATAAATTCTTTAAACTCGATGTGAAATTAATAATAATTTATGGTTCAAGATGACAAATTGTAGAACTGCATAGAGTTAGATAAGTTTGAGCATCATTGTTTCGGATCCATAATAGCAGTATGATATTACCGCTAATCGCATTACAGGTCCATGGAGATTGCATTAAAGTAGTAGCAGCAAAGGCTCTGGAAATGGAGCTGTTAGTGTATTCAGGATAAACGAAGATTATGGCTTGAATTTTATGAAGGTTTTCGGTGCGTATTTACTTCTGAACTATTAGTATTTTAAAGGGCGGCGTGTTGGGGTTTCCCCTTCCCCAACCTCCGTCTATCCGAAGGACCATCGTGCACATCACTATTTAGAGTCCTGCCCTGGCCAGGGTTGCCACATTATTTTACATTCCCATCTTTAAATTTAGCCAAAAAAATCTTTTTTGTCTGTGTTTTACTGCAGAAAATCTTGGCAAAAATCTTAGCTTTAAACTTTCTGCTGTAAAAGTAGAATAAAAACTTTTCAGATGCCTGCTTATGCACTTCTTTTTTATAATTGCTATTTAGTTGAATGCAAAATAAAACATATATACTCATCAGTAGTGATCCTCATAGTAAGAGATATGCGGAAGCAGCCATTTTTGAGCCAATCGTGCAAATTTGGCACTGCGGCAAGTGTTATCAGCCTCTGTGAATAACATAAACACCGTTGCCAAATTGTTGAATCGAATTTCCGCATATCTCTTGCTATGAGGATCACTACTCATCAGAACACATTTATTGTGATTGGCCGATACAAAACGATCTTTATCGGTATTTATCGGTTTCCCTACATCACACCACAGCAAAACGGATATTCTTTCTAAAGGAAACTAGTAGTACAGGAATTAGTAGAAAGCTCGCAATGAACTTTCTTAGCAAGTGAAAAGTATTTTTCCCATCTGCTCGTTTGAAACACAGCAGTTTTCTCCAACAGGTTTTCAAGTCATCCGATTCTTCCACCTCAATTTCCTTGCCTATGATTGCCGTCCTCAGCTCACGAAACTAATTTTCTATGGCCTGTTCATCACCGCTTTCAAAGAAGATCTGATCCAGTAGAACTCCTTCAAAGTGTGCAGCATCTTGGGGTCAACGCTTGATGCAGTAATCAGAACTGGATTCGTTCAGATCAAAGCGCTTAGTGATGTGTTTAACCAACTCGGTATAGGCAGCACAGCAGATCGAGAAAGCCTGCTTTCTGGTATCATCGTGAGTTCCGGAACTAAGCATTTCTCCTGCTGCTATTCCGATATATATTTCAGATTTCTTACGAAGATGTTTCTCTAAATAAAAAACTCCAAAATCCGTTACATGGCTTAGGTAATCATCCTCACACATATTTACAAGGAGAACCATTGGTGAGACTTCAGCTGATTGCACATGTTCGGGAATTCCGGAACTTCTGACTGGAAGATACGGTTCGCTTTATTGATAATGGACATCCTGTCATTAGATTGACAGAAAATGCGCTGTGTGGCTGGATTGTTGTCGCAGTTGGCTTGGAACGAGAAAAACATCGCGAGATCCAAAAACCGTTCTACATTCCTTTTGACAATTGACTCGAACGATAGCCATCTGGTGGTGAATGGATGCAGAACTTTTAAAGGTTTCAATTCCAAGATACTTTGTATCATCTGTAATTCCTTGGATTGTATCGGAACAGATCTACTGTTCCAGGTACAAAGGCAGCTTTTCGTATGCGTAGATTGAACAAGGAGCCAGTACACTTGATAATTATAAAATGGGGACAGTCACGTTTCAGCAGCTTCTGGACGGATCGGTCAGAACCCATTATTACCGATGCTCCATCTGATCCATAGCTCATTAAAGATAACAAAAAATCACGTTCGAAACAACTACGCTTTGAATAGCAAAAATAACCATCGAGAACATTATTCTAACTTTCCAAAACTCCTCTGAATGAATGCATGAAAATGCTTTGAAATTGGAAGAACAGTATTTTTTGTAGAAATCTCTGTAAGAAATTCTCATAAGAAACACTGAGAAAAATACTTCTCCAGCGGAATACTTGAAGAAATTAGTGAAGTTTTTTTTGGAGAACTATATGTTAGAATGCCTTCAGACATCTTAGACAAAATTTAAAAAATAATTCTACAAAACCCCTTGCGGATTTTTTGAAATTCAGAATTAAATAAATGAGATTATGGAATTCATGCAAAACATTCTTCTTAGATTTCTCCAAACAAATCAAGATTATCTCCAAGAATTATCTTATAGTTTTTGTGAAATTCATTCAGGTGTCCTCCAGAGATTCCTTTAGAATCACAAAACTGTACAAGTTCCAAAAAATCACCACAAGAATGTTTTGAAATACTGCCGATGAGATGCCAGAAGAAACTCCTGAAAAAATGCCTAGAAAAATTCCTACAAACTCCTGAAGAATACCTATAGAAACGCCAGAAGGAATACCTCAAGGAATGTTTGAGAACTTTTCATAGAATATTTGAGAAATTCTATAAAAAAATTAAAGGATTATCTCAAAAAAATTATGAAGAAATCATTTTGAGGCATACGCACAAACTGACTTTCAAACTGTCAGCTGTCACTTTAGTGTGTCCCTAAAAATTTAGCTCACATCGAAGAACCTTTCATATGTTTTGTTAAGTTAACAACGCGGATCAAAGTAAAAACAAAGATTCTTGTACAGGAAAGCGGAAGAATGTATTGCGTGGTGCAAGGTGTCAGGTGCCAATTTTAAATCGCTAGTTTCCTATTGGTTGTTGGTGTCGGTGTCAATCGTTTTGTGTTGCTTCATGGGCCTTAAACAACACAATGAGGTTAATGTTCACCCCGTGCTTAATAGGGTCCCGAAGGCTGAAACAGTTCCCTACGCTATTATATTGACTGAACATTCCTTATTCATATATTAAAGTTTGTTTGGTAAAAAAGCTATATTTGAAGAGAACTCCCTAAGTTTAAGATAATCTCTATAAAACAAATCCGGTTTAGCCACCATCTGTCGTTTTTGATGGCAAAAACTACTACCAGGGGCTAAATGGAGAAGATTTTTTTTTGGCTCAGGAAGTACCGGAAGGGGCTGGGAAGTCTTGAACAGGGTCATACAATTTCACTTTCAATTGAAAATCGTCGTGGGACGATGAACTTAACATTCATCCCTTTCAATTGAAAGACATTATCTTCTTTTGACAGCCACTTCTTACTCGTAGCCAGAGGGGGGCAGGGTGGGGCCGTTGCCCCCCCCCCCTAACTTTTGATTTTATTTTTAGATTTTTAATGTTTGTTTCAATTTTTTATTATTAATTTTTAATGTTTGTGAGATTGTCCCTTTACCTCAATGAAAAAGCGCGAAGTCGCCTCGATTTTGTAATAAGTTGTAGCAAAAAAGCGCAAAAAGCGGACATCCTTGAAATATTTTTTTAAATAGTAAACCCAACCTAGCTAACCTAGCGTATCTAAAAAAAATATCTCTCGAAATGTTAACTATGATTCAAGCATTGATTGGTTTTTTCCCGCTAGCTGAAAGTGTAAAAAGCTATGCTCAGTTCAATTTTCAGTTCTTGGCAATCAAAAAACGTAATATTTTAACCATTGTTATAGCTTTCGGAAGTCAAATAACACCAGATTGAGAAACATAATTCATAATCCATAGTTAGAAAGTGTATCAACGGAAAATGTATATTTGAACTATTCATGGTTTGGGCCAAACCGATCAATGTTACCCCGGTGATCAATAATATCCCGTTTTACGGTACTGTAGTTTCGTATAATTGAGAATATATGTTAATCATATCTTACAGTTTGATTCAGTATTTTGAAATATTGTTTCTGTATCCAAGAGATATTAATGGAGCACATGCTACGATATAATCCAGGTGAAACGAGACGAATCGTATACGATTTTCAGACCAGTAATTTGATAAGCGTGTGAGAAAGCAAGACATCATACTAATCAGTGCGAGACGTTGAAGTGGTCTTATCCTATTCAAAGATTTTATCCCTTTCTATGAGCATGAGCAAGATAATGAGCATGATTGACTGCCCAAGGTTGCTACTCCGTTGCTGCCAGATCAGCTGTTATAACACAGAGAACCAACAGATGATGGTTGAGACTAGCATACATCCTCAATATGTAAAAACTGGTCATCCCAAACTAAGGCAATACTGGCACCTGCTTCACCCGAATGCATGTCAAATAAGAAAAGGGTAGGGCCTCTGCACTTTCATTGGGATGTTGGATAACAGGATTGAGTGGCAGCAGGATTCTTTTTGGTAAACGATAAGCTGAATTCACGCGCCGTTTAGTGAAATATTTAAATATTAGTACCGATTCCTGATTTGAACCTATTAAAACCAACAGTGAAGATGCTATTGGGGCCACTCACAAAGTGTGGTTTTTCATTGGAAAAACAAAAAGATTCTCTATAATGCTGGAAATCCGATTTGAACCGATTTAAACCAATAGTAAGGATGGTATTGGAGCCACAGAGAACAGACGTTCATCTTCGGTCTGCTACTTGTGTAAAACTTTAAACCGACATTTCAAATGTATGTCGTTATGCTCCTGGTAGGCGGCGCTGCAGTTGTGCGATAACTGTCATGTTCATGTTTACCAATAAAAAGCCTAGCACATAACCTGAAAATTTTTGTTTGTTTTTCTCTGCACTTGCTTGTTATAGCGGTTGCTCATATTAACTTTTACACACGTTTTTCAAGAAAAGGTATATGGACATCAATGTCTGTTCTCTGTGTTGGAGCCACTCACAAAAAGGTATAGTGGCTTACTTTCTCCAAGTGACACGGCGAGTATGGCTAACCCATATTGTGGATGAAAATTAATTGTGATCCTCACCACCGGTCCACCAGCCCGGCGAACCACCACATCTCACCATGAAGCATTTTTGTAGTTTTTTTTTTCTATGCTCACTCGATCACTCGTATCGCTGAATTAAAGATAACCGAAACAATACGATACGCGCCATGCCCGATAGCAAAATAGTGCGTAATTAAGCCGATGCTCGAAGCATACTCTTTTTCATAAACTTTCAATATTTACAACTGTATCAATCAAGTAGAGGCTTCTTAAAGACAATCTATGCTAATCCATTTAAATTTGCGATTGGGGGATTTGGTAAACATAATAGTGCGTAGATGCATTTCGTGCCTTCTGGCAACTTTATGCTTCTATTGATGTCCAGGCTCATCCGTTTAGCACCAACCGGGGGAGACTGGTTCCTATACCCAATGATTTCATTATCTCCAATATGCTCAATAATTTGAGATAACTCAATGTAGACGTCTTCCAAATTTGACAGATCGACAGGCAGTCCACCATTGGAGACCCACCTGGTACCTCATAGCAAGATGCTTAGAGGCGGACCGGAAGATTCGAGAGCTACCGCCCTTCAAAGATTTTATCATTTTATCACAGATAAAGGGTGATACGGTCAAAATTTGGTCAAGGGAAAACGCGTGTAAATCGGTGAAATCGTTTATTTAAAAAATCAAATTAAATTTCTTTTTCAAGTTCAATTAGTATAAAATTCAGGAAAAATATTCAGTTAGGCTTCCGCTTTTCCAAATCCGAATTGCTGGGCCTTACGCTTGACCCCTGCCATCGGATTTTGTACAGCCACCTTGTCCACCTTCTTCGCCGCAGAAAGCCAGTTTGCCTTGAACTGCTGCTCGTCCTTAGCAGTTTTTTTTGTCTTCTTTAGGTTCCGCTTGACAATAGCCCAGTATTTCTCAATTGGGCGGAGCTCTGGCGTGTTGGGAGGGTTCTTGTCCTTGGGAACCACCTGCACGTTGTTGGCGGCGTACCACTCCATGGCCTTTTTACCGTAATGGCAAGATGCCAAATCCGGCCAAAACAGTACGGAACAACCGTGTTTCTTCAGGAAAGGCAGCAGACGTTTATTCAAACACTCTTTCACGTAAATTTCTTGGTTGACAGTCCCGGAAGCTATGAAAATGCTGCTTTTCAAGCCACAGGTACAGATGGCTTGCCAAACCAGATATTTCTTTGCGAACTTTGACAGTTTCGTGTGCTTGAAAATATCTGCTACCTTTCCCCTTCCTTTTGCCGTATAAAACTCCTGTCCCGGAAGCTGCTTGTAGTCGGCTTTGACGTAGGTTTCGTCGTCCATTACCACGCAGTCAAACTTCGTCAGCATCGTCGTGTACAGCCTCCGGGATCGCGCTTTGGCCGTCGTATTTTGTTTATCATCGCCGCGATTTGGAGTCACTACCTTCTTGTAAGTCGATAGTCCGGCTCGTTTTTTGGCTCGATGCACGGTTGTAGACGATACACCCAGCTTATTTGCGGCATCTCGGAGAGATAGGTTAGGGTTTCGCTTGAAACTACCGGCAACTCTCTTTGTCGTCTCAGCGGCTTCCGGTTTTCGATTTCCCCCCGATCCAGACTTCCTGGCTGTCGACAAACACTTTAATTACATTTGTAACGGTTGATTTGGCAACTTTTAGCGATTTTGCCAACTTTGCGTGCGAGTAGCTCGGATTTTCGCGATGCGCGAGCAAAATTTTGATACGCTGCTCTTCTTGCTTGGACGGCATTTTGACAACTGAAGAGTGAATTCCAAAATCAAAATAGGAGCAACATTCTACACACACACACACCTTCAAAATGAGGGGTGTTCAGGTTTTTTAAATGCGAAATTGAAAGAAATACGTCAAGTTGATATTGACCAAATTTTGACCGTATCGCCCTTTACTAGTCAAAAATTGCTCTCCATATAGTTCCATGTACTCACTCACAAATTTATCTAGCATCTTTCTAGCAACATGCCAGTTCGATTTGTAAAAGTTAGAAGACAACATTGTAATGGAGCAAAATAAGAGTAAGAAATGATGATAATTGTCGACAGGAAGAAACTCTTTTAGCACAACTATGCTGGCATAATGTAAGAAACTGCTGAATTCAGAGCCCTTCCAATATGACAAATAATCCAACCCTCGTAGCTTCCGATGAATTTCAGAAGGCAACTGTATCGCACCAACCATTTGCGATATTTTTTCAGATTGATGAGATGACAATTTCGTATCATAACCCAATGTTCCATTTCTCCATCCAAGTAGCAAACGTTTTATTACACCTAAATCAATTAAGTGTAAACGATCTCCCACAATCACATCTTCAATCAAGTTCAAGCTTGGTATTTTCAGTAATGGAGTAGTAGCTTTTTGGTGTTGATTATATGCATTTTGCCCGAATTTTTCATCTGTTCGTTTCATATTATTTATAGATGTAAAAACTACCGTTCGAGACTCATGGGAATACTCGCCTTCACCCTCGCATTTCAGGCAACCATTCTTCGAGTTAAAATTAGCAACACCTGTAAATCGATTATTCCTTAACTTAATGACCATAAGTATTCGAAACTCCAAAAAACAAAGAAACGCGCGTGCTGGTGAATCACAAATGAAACACCTCAGCTTAACCATTATTTTATGATTGTTGATTGATATGCCATGCTTTAGTACATCGT
>JAHHFK020004826.1:0-94683 GCA_024533555.2 Aedes koreicus
TGTTCGGTTGAGTATTCAAAATTAGGCTAGCCCTTTACCCTCTCACTGTATAACAGTTCGTAGCATATTTTCTCATCTCTCAACCACCCGATCATGTGCGATCGCCACAGTCGGCAGTTAGATAGGAACGATAGCAGGAGAAATAAATTAGTATTGATCAGAACTACGCACAATAAACTCCGTTCTTGCACCCGATAAGTGAATTTTAACCGAAGTGTCCGATATCAGGAAATTCGTATGAGGTCGGTGACCGTTTCTAATAGTGCGCTCTGGACTTGCCCTTAATTTATACAGTCCACTAAAGTTTTTTATGGTAGTCCGGATCATGGTCCTTCGAACCGGATAGTGAACCGGTGGACACTGGACAGTTGAGTTGTGCGTAAAATTGTGATATACTCGCGCGTGATAAGTGGTGGAGAATTTCCACATCAGTTGGCGACATTAAGCAGATTAGGCGGAGTGCACTGCTATTGTCATCGATTGCTGCATTGGTGAAACTGACACGGAGGGAAAGTTATCGCAGTCTGCGATCGTGAGACAATCCGGGAGAAGAAGACTACCCGGAGAATCGAAGACGGAATAACTGGACTGTGAAGGCGGACAACGGACAACGGATGACGGAGAGGTTGACTCACGAGAACACGGCTACGGCAGGGAAGTAAATTGCATGTCTATGGTGGCGTTTTTTTGCATGTGGCGTCTCCATTTTGTGGTGGCTATTGTGAGCTGCAAATAAAGAGCTTCAATAAATGGTTGAACATCAATGCATGAGCGTTTATTGTCCGGGATTGTGGTCTGGTTCTCCTGCGTTTGATTCCACGGAGTCGCTTTGTTGGTCTTTCTGGTTTTCTTTCCGCTGCTAGTCCTCCTTATCGGCTGTCATTGGTTTCAAGTTTGGTCAATTCGGGTCGCGTTTCCGTGGAACGTTGAGTTGATCAACTCAACCAGCAGTGCACTAGTCGTCCTACAGTGAGTGATTCGAAGTGATTGATCAGTGAACTTTAAATTCAGTTTCTTGTGCTGCTGCTTAATTTAACCAAGTGTGTGAAGTTTTTTGTATGAACTCTAGTGATTGCACCTCTCAAACATTGACTTTTCGTGAATAGTGAGCAGTATATTAAACTTCAGTAATTTGATCTGTGAGAAGTGTGTTAGTGTTGAACAATGGAGGAAGTAAGCCTCGCCGAATTGCGGAAGCAAGAAAGACAGCTGAAGAATTCCATTAAGGCTATCACCAAGTTCGTTGCCGAGTTCCAGAGAGAAACCCAGGCAAACCAGATAGAAGTTCGACTAGAAACGTTGGAGAGTGCTATGCGCAAATTCTACGGTGTGCGCCGAAAAATTGAAATTGCCATAGACGAAGAGGATGAAGAAGAAGACGAAGATGTGAAGGAATCTGCCGCTCAACGCAAGAAACGCATGGACACATTGGTTGCTAAACGAGAAGAACAGTACGATGAAGCAATTCGTGTCGTAGAGGAGCAGTACCATGAAGTCAAAGCAGCATTGATTGCTCTTAGGCCACCAAAGGTTGAGTCATCCAGATCATCTGCTTCTGTGCAAGCTGCTGCAGATCCTACGATGTCCCGAGTGAAGCTTCCTGACATCAAACTACCTTCTTTCAGCGGAAAGATTAAGGACTGGGTCACTTTCAGGGATACGTTCCGCAGTCTAATCCACAACAACCGTCAGTTGACTGCCATCGACAAATTCACTTACTTGCGCTCTTCGGTGTTTGGCGAGGCCCTGCAGGAAGTGAGCTCTGTGGACTTGTCTGCCGAAAACTACGAGGTGGCATGGAAGGTACTAGAGAAGAAGTACGAGAATAAAAAGCTCATCGTAAAAGCCCATCTGGATGCGATCTTTGCTGTTGAGCCAATGCGACGAGAGAATTGTGACGCCCTTAACCACCTTATCAACGAGTTTGACAAGAATCTGCAAATGCTGAACAAAATTGGCGAGGACACACAAAACTGGTCGACGATCTTAGCATACTTATTATGTGCTCGTTGGATTTAGCTACTCTTCGATTGTGGGAGTCGCACCACAATTCCAAGGATGTTCCGAAGTTCGATCAACTGATTGACTTCCTAAGGGATCACTGCGTCGTGTTGCAGTCGATTGCACCTAGCAAGCCGAATGAAATAGAAGCTAGGCGTCCACGTATCTCTGTGACACATACGTCATCGCAGTCATCCAGAAAGTGCTTGTTTTGCGGAGAATCCTACCATCTCCCTTTCAAGTGCAACAAATTCAAGGCCCTGTCAGTCACCCAGCGTGTAGAGGATGCAAACCGAAAACGACTATGCCGCAATTGCTTGACTGCAGGACATTTTGCCGAAGGATGCACCAAAGGTTCGTGTAGTAAGTGCGGCAGAAAGCATCACACGATGCTGCATTTCGACAACGTGTCGACTAATTCCCGGTCTTCGAGATCCTCCGTTCCACAAGCGCAAAACCGACCCCAAACAGCAGGACAGCAGCAACCGCAGTCAAGTCAATCAACACCACAAAGTCAGACACAAACAGCATCCACACAACCAGCCACACAAACCACACATTCATATCCCGTGATTCAATCAAGCTCTCACCACAATCACTCACCACCCACCACAGACCCACTCGCCACTGTTACTTTGAATGCTGAAAAGCAATCAGATAAAATGCAATCTCTTCCACAAATTCTAATGTCCACCGCGATTATTTGCGTCCAAGATCAGTTCGGGAACGTTTCGTATGCACGAACCCTACTGGACTCATGTTCAGAGTTTTGCTACGTGACCACCAAATTTTCAAAGAAACTAAGGCTACGTGAAACCCCAGCGTTCCTGAAAGTACATGGAATCGGTAATGGAACCATTACATCGACAAAGTCGGTGGAAGCAAAAATCAAACCCCGATTACCATCTATTTCAACATTCGAGGAGGATATGCATTTCCATGTGTTGCCGAAAATTACCCGAACATTGCCGATCAGCCCAGTGAAAGTAAGCCAAGTAAAACTACCAACGGATATCGTGCTAGCAGACCCAACTTTTGGAGAACCCGGTCCCGTCGACATGATTATTGGAGCAGAATTGTATTTACATCTGCTTTCTGCGGGAAGAAGGAAACTGTCGACCGACGGCCCCACTCTACAAGAAACCGTCTTTGGATGGATTGTGTCCGGAAGAGTACCAAATGTTCCAGCAACCATTCCAAGGACTTCAACATTCGTTAGCTCGACGGCAGACCTGCAAGAAATGATCGCTAGATTTTGGGAATTGGAGACGTGCCATGTTAACAGCACGAATTCGGTTGAAGAAACAGCGTGTGAGGAATTCTTCAACAAAACGACGAGTCGAAACAAGGAAGGTAGATTCGTCGTGGCACTACCAAGGAAGGAGCACATTATAGAGAAATTAGGAGAATCGAAAAATATTGCCATGAAGCGTTTCCTAAGTCTCGAGAGGCGGCTGGATAGCAATCCAGAACTAAAGGAAATGTACACAGCGTTTATTCATGAATATCTCCTGATGGGACATATGAAGCAAGTTTCCGAGGAGATCCACGATAAGGCTCCAGTCTATTATATGCCGCACCACGCAGTACTACGACCGGACAGCACGACCACAAAGCTTCGTGTTGTGTTCGACGCGTCGTGTCGTACTTCGACTGGGATCTCACTGAACGACACGCTAATGGTGGGACCAGTAGTGCAGGATCCGTTGTTAACAATCTTAGAGCGCTTCCGACTGCGGCGGATTGCTGCTGTTGCAGACGTAGCAAAAATGTATAGGATGGTACTCACACAGCTGAAGGATCATCCTCTACACAAAATTGTATGGCGTGATTCAAAAGGTCAGCCAATCAAGGTGTACGAGCTTACCACCGTCACTTACGGGACGGCCAGTGCACCATATTTAGCGACAAGATGCCTGAAAAGGCTTGGTGAGGATTGCGCAGAAACTCATCCTGTCGCTTCTGAGGTTATTCAACATGATTTCTACGTCGATGACATGCTATCTGGAGCGGATAGCATCGAGGCAGCAATGGAATTGGTCAAGCAGGTCACGGAAGTCACGAACTCAGCAGGTTTCATCCTAAGAAAATGGAACTCAAACTCACTAGAATTACTCCGTATGATTCCGAAGCAACTTCGAGATGATCGATCAGACTTCGAGTTCGATGCATCAAATGCGACAGTCAAGACGTTGGGGCTGCGATGGAACATGGAGTCCGATGAATTCCACTTCACTTTTCCCCAATGTAAGTCGAATGCTTCACCAATAACGAAAAGAAGCATTCACTCCGATGCGGCATGTCTTTTCGATCCATTGGGGTTGGTCGGACCAATAGTAGTGCAGGCAAAAATCTTCATCCAGAATCTTTGGAAACTCAAGTGCGGCTGGGATGATCCCTTGGAAGAATCTATACAAGAAACGTGGAAGGAATACAAGCAAAATCTGGTAGCGCTTGAAACCTTAACCATCCCTCGCTGGATTGGATTCAGCAATGACTGTGTTTCTGTACAGCTGCACGGATTCAGCGATGCATCATCGTTAGCATACGGAGCATGCCTCTATCTCCGTTGCATTGCTTCAGATGGATCCGTAACTGTTCGATTGGTCACTTCAAAGTCGCGAGTAGCTCCATTGGAGAACCCTGAGCATAAGAAGAAGAAAATGACCATACCCCGTCTCGAGCTGTCAGGTGCTCTCTTGCTAAGTCACCTCTACGAGAAGTTCGTCCAAGTGAAAGCCATTTCATCTGCATTTTTTTGGACGGATTCTACAATTGTCAAGCATTGGCTAGAGTCAGCCCCCTCGCGTTGGCAAGTGTTTGTTGCAAACCGCGTATCCGAGATTCAACATCTCACCCACGGTGGCATTTGGAATCATGTTGCGGGAATCGAAAATCCCGCGGACTTGATCTCTCGTGGGATGTCACCAGTGCAACTCCAATACGAAAGGCGATGGTTTGAGGGCCCACAATGGCTATCACAGGAGCAACGGTTCTGGCCACAAGCAAGTCGGGGTCCCGTCGAAGAAGTTGATCCAGCACTGCTCGAAGAACGTACTACGCCTGCCTTTCCAACGCAGGGAATTCCACCTAACGAGATATTCAAGCTACGATCGTCATATTTGGAGATTCGACGCATCGTAGCACTGCTTCTACGCTTCAAGTTCAACGCTTTGCATTCGAACCATATTACGAGACGTAGTGGACCTCTGTCGCACGAAGAACTGGAACAGGCAATGTTAGTACTAGTTCGTCTAGCTCAACAAGACTGTTTCCCGGAAGAAGTCAATGACCTCGAAAAGCATGGTGAGGTAAAATTGTCTTCCAGAATCAACTCGCTTAATCCGCAACTAGTAGCTGGTGTGCTTCGCGTTGGTGGTCGTCTTTCCAACGCACCTGTGTCGGAGAATCGCAAACATCCTGTAATCCTAGATCATCGCCATCCATTAGCCATTGCTGTCACAAGACACTACCACAACACATACTTTCATGCGGGACAACAGTTGCTCATCTCGAGTATTCGTGCGAGGTTCTGGCCAACTAACGCTCACAGTTTGGCAAGAAAGGTCATTCACGAGTGCGTCGCGTGCTTCAGAAGAAAACCAAAGGTTGTCGAGCAGCTTATGGCTGATCTCCCCGTTGAGCGTGTCACCCCATCGGCACCGTTCTTGAAGGTTGGGATGGATTACTGTGGTCCATTTCACCTCAGCTATCCAAATCGGCGAACTAGTCCAATAAAATGCTATGTAGCGGTATTCGTGTGCCTTGCTGTAAAAGCAATCCACCTGGAGCTCGTGGCAGATTTGACAACTCAAGCATTTATTGCCGCATTCAGACGATTTGTCGCGCGACGCGGCAAACCTCAACTCGTTATGTGCGACAACGCAACGAATTTTGTGGGAGCGAACCGTGAACTCAAGGAGCTGTACCGACAGCTCAATGAGTAACAATTTCAAGACACAGTAGTGAGAGAGGCAGCGAGCATTGACATCGAGTTCAAGTTCATCCCACCTCGCACACCCAACTTTGGCCGGTTGTGGGAAGCCCAAGTCAAGTCATTCAAAAATCACCTCAAGAAGTCAGTCGGACTTCGAACCTTGACAAACGATGAAATGCTAACAGCTCTAGCTCAGATCGAAGCGGTTTTAAACTCGAGGCCGATGACACCAATCTGCAGTGATCCAAACGACTACGAGGCTCTAACTCCGGGCCATTTCTTAGTGCAGCGACCGCTGATAGCGGTAGCTGATCCTGACCTCGAGGATGTGCCAATCAACCGATTGTCGATGTGGCAACGAGCGCAAAGCCTCACACAGCAGTTCTGGAAGAAGTATAAGACGCAGTATTTGTCAGATCTGCACAACCGTGTGAAATGGACCAGCCAAAAGGATAACATCGTAGTAGGTACGATGGTTCTCCTCAAAGAAGAAAACGCACCACCACTGAGGTGGCATCTCGGAAGGGTGACCAAGGTATTCCCTGGGTCAGACGGCAATATTCGTGTCGTCACGGTTCGTACCAAAGATGGATGCTTTGACAGAGGTATCTCGAAGGTGTGTCCTTTGCCAATCTTGGACAACCAACAGTTAAAGCATCATCATCTTGGAAGTTCGAATGTCAATCCGTCAGTCAACAATTGGTGAAAGGTCAAGTCTCATTTAGTATCGTCTGTGCATGTATGTCCAAGTCCCTTGTCTTGGTATAAGAAAGTAACACTGGTTCAGTATCTAATGGGAGTCAGCATCTGCTCCCATTCATGGCGCTTAGGGTGCTTGCGTTGGCCACAGGGTCATCGCTTTGTTAAGATAAGCATTAATCCGCTTTGTCTCTTCGGTAGCAACCATCCACGCTACCGCATCAGCTGGGGAAAACCATGGTATCATCCCCAGTTCACCTCAACTCGTTCGGTTGGCAATGGGCTCGGCCAGCTCTATCGTCAATCGTCACATTCGAGGACAAGTCGCAATCAGCCCGCTCGAAAGGAACTCACCCGACAGGCGTTTCTCCAAGGAGGACTCTCAGGCACCACTATTGCCTGTGTGGGGTAAGTTGTTCCAGTTTTTCGGAAGACTACACACAGAAACTACATCACTCCTTTCCCGAGGAAACCACCAACCAATCGCAACAAACCACCAACCACGGCATGCACGACGAAGTCAACGACGATTAAGCACAGAATAAGGAAGATTTACGAGGACGATGGAAGCCAAAGCATCACCAGATACACCCGCAACGAGGAAAACCATTCACCAACGATCCAACCACCACCAAGCCAAACGAAGAAGTTTTTGAGAAGCTGTTTACGACGAGAAACCCACCATGCCCGCGTCCGTACTCTGCAAACCGCAGTACAACACGGTATGCACTAGACAGCAGCCGACAAGCCGACAACCGGTCGGCAGTGATGACTTCATCCTCAAGCATCAACATTGAGCAGCAGCAGATGTGAAGAAAATGTTTGAATTCGAAGAAACGCAATTGAATTTATGTAAACGCAAATAAGTATACCCTAGGAATTGAATTTGAATTAGATGGATTTAGCAGTCAGAATTAGCATGTAATATTGAAACAGCTGGTTTCAAGGGGGCCGGCATGTTCGGTTGAGTATTCAAAATTAGGCTAGCCCTTTACCCTCTCACTGTATAACAGTTCGTAGCATATTTTCTCATCTCTCAACCACCCGATCATGTGCGATCGCCACAGCCGGCAGTTAGATAGGAACGATAGCAGGAGAAATAAATTAGTATTGATCAGAACTACGCAAAATAAACTCCGTTCTTGCACCCGAGTCCACTAAGGTTTTTTATGGTAGTCCGGAACACACCGCACACGCTGAAATTCCCAACACAAAGGCCTCTCTCTGCCCCCCCCAGGACATCCGAAACAAAAAAAAGAGGGGGAAGGGGGGGGTGTGCTCTCTCCCTTTCTTTTTTGTTTTTTTTGTGCGGAGACGACTGCCGGCGTGGGGGGTCCTTTCTTCTGTGGTTGTGTAATTTTTTATTTTGCTGGCGTGGGGTTGCGTATAACGGGCGGGTGGGGGGGGGGGGGGTTTTCTTTGGTGGTTGAATTGTCTGACTGCGAATGTCGAGCGGAACGGTCGTTGGAGGATCTCGCTGCTTCCGGTTGTTTTGGGATATCTGGCTCCAGTCTTCACTGTAATCTAAGGCAAGCAGGAACAGTCCATTCCCACGGGTATTACGTAAAGAAAGTCATACGTGCGTGCTTCGAGGTGGCCCCTGCAGGATAGGCAACGCCGCATTTCGTGTGCGTACGGGTGGAAGATTTTTCCTCGCGATTGATTCTTGCTTTCCAGTGCAGAATTCGGTGTCGTAGCCATCGCCAAGGCGAAAACCGGAAAGAATCGTGCGAAAGTGAATCCCGTTGCTGTGTTCGGGTGTGGAGTGGTTTCAAAGAAGAAGAAAAAAAACAAGTGAACGTGAAGGAAGTGAAGTTGATTAAGTGATTTTCCTTTTGCGGTTCATTTGAGTTTCGGTTGCGGTAATTGGTGATCTCGGCCTTGTTCAGGTTCAGGCAAGGAAGACAACGGCGAGTTTGGCGACACGCTTTCTTCGATACGGCGAGGGAGTGTTGTGTTCGTGTGGTCTCTCCTTTGGTGTTGTGCGGGAAGTCTAACTAGAAGGCATAAACTGTGTCGAGCATGACGATGATGGTGATGAGGTTCAAGAGTTTGGCGGTTTTCTGTGAGCTGTTGCTGTTGCTGGTCGGTGCGGGCGTAAACCCGGGAGTCGACGCCAGAGCGGTAAGTGTGCAAGTTGGGTTTCAAATAATATTGAATAGCGAGAACGTTTCCAGGGCCATTAATAATAAATTGAATCTACGTCGGTCAAACAGAGAAGACGGAGATTGTATGGCATGCTCAATGTGTTTTGCTAGGGTTGGCCGAGGTTTGAGTTTGAATATTTTATGGGGTAACATCGGGGATCGTTGAAATTTTGTTTTTATTGAGCAGAGAATGGCCGTGTCAAAGCAGCCGGCACGGAGAAGCTGAGATATTGATTTTCCACTCTTGGAAGGAACGAAAAAAAAAGCAACACTAAGTAGAACGGAGTGAAGTCCCAGCGGTGGAGTGGAGTTTTGTGTTCTATTTGTTACACGATTCGGACGTGGTTTGATTCTGGGCTGGTCGAACCTACGGTGGACGATTGATGGAATGTTTTTGTTTTACTTCCTTCTGGGAAGGAGCTGTCAATTCCCGCTGGATTGCGGTCGTTGATGGAGAGTTGAATCCGAGTTTCGAGGAGTATCTGTTCTATAGGTGAATGGTTTGATGATGTGATTGACAGTAAGATTTTTAATAATGCTAAAAAAAAACATTACCTTAACTGTAACTATGCTACGTATCAGGCAAACAGTGTATACTCTCACGCTTTTCTATTGAATGCTTGAAGAACAGTTTGATACATTGAGGCTTCATGAATTAGTTCAGATTGTAAGTTACTTTCACCGTCGTTTGATTACGGGTAATTTTCGTTTAACCTTATAACATGACGAATGTTCTACCAGTCACACGTGGCACGCAAAGTTTATCGCGTGTAGACAGGCCGTAATTTTCCCGTTTAGATTGCTGATCATGTGGAATAGCAGACCAGAAAGCTTTTAGAGAATTGGCAGATACTGATCAGTTTAACATCGACCGACAGTCGTCTGGCTATTGAAGAGCCATTAGTAATTATCTCGAACATCCTAGAATAAGTGTGAGGACTTGCACAGTAGAACTAGTTTTTTTTCTCTGATACCCTTTTTTTTAACAAGAAATACCATGCAGTATTTCAATCCTATGGAGAATCAACCTTTCAGTACAATCAGTTTCTCATGCAAGCGGGGCTCCCATCCGGAACAGTAGTGCAAAGGAAATATCTCTTCTTGGTAGTAGATTCCACAGAATCCTAGGATGAGTTCGTCTGGTGTAGGTGGGTGTTAACAGTCTTATAGACACTGACTGGCATGGAGGATAAAATCAGTGTGTAATAATTTCTTATCCATGCACAAAGCATAAACTCGGGGTTCTGAAGATGGTTGCCTTCCTATGGCCTATTTCAAGACCAGAAGCATTCTGCATTCAATCATCGATATTATTACAATCCAGTGCTAATCCACTGAAACTTCGAATGAATCAGTAGTGCAGACAAAATTGGAACGGGATAAACTCGTTGAGGAACGAAGACCCAAAGAACATAACGTCGAAGCATATAATAAAGTATGCTGATACAGCTGTATGAACTTACCCTTTTTAGAATAACAAGTGGAATTATATATTTTTTAAAACGCCAATTCATAGCATCATTAGCATTTGGTATCAAAATAAGACAATCGAAACAGACAACCGTCGCTGACACAGGGATGCCAGATATATTTTTCAAATGTCTGCGATAAAATTTTGATATGTCTGGGAATGTCTAAAAAGGTCTGTAATTTTTTTTTAAATTAGACTTTTTTCAACATAAAGACACAATAAGAGTGTTATGTCATTTTCGCTATATGTGTGATTATTTCTGCATCTATTTCTTGGATCGTATGCAATTTGACACTATTGTTTGATAATTTTAAAATGACATTTTAGCTTGAAGTATTCGCATAGATGACATATAGTTTTTTTTTACCTTATATCGTTTTTTTCCAGTTTTGTATTTTCAAATCAAAATTAAGTTTTCATTTGATAAATTCAAAAAACTTTTTAACGTTTCTCTTTTCTGTATCGGGTGCCTTTTCAAAATTTTGATAAATGAGAGCGTTACGCAAAAGTGAAAGGTTTTTGAACGCTAATAACTCTCGTTCAGCAGAACATAATGACTTCATTCATTATTTTGATTGACCAATTTGATCAAAAAAACCTGCAAAATGTTTGAATTGAAATTACAAATAAATGCTATTAGCATAAGAAGATCATTTTTAATTGAAAATTACCTACTTTTGCTCCCATACAAATCTCCGTATGAACAGGTTAAAAATATGTTTTTCCCTATTCAGGTCCTCAAAAACGGGTAACAAATGATTCAAATTGTCTTCTTCTTTTTATTTTATATAGTTTCTTTCATTTTTGAAAACAGAAATAGCCACACCCCTCACCTGCAATATTATTTTGCTTTGGTGCCGGTGTCTGATTTAATAACTGAGGCTCGTCCCTGTTCTAGAATTTTGCTTCGTACGCCCGGTTGTGGTATGGGAGACAGAGTCATGAAAGACCGACTAATCGGACAGTTACCGGTTTTCTTGTCTACCCAACGCAATGATAAAATTTGGGGCCACTGAAAACTGGCCATTCATTCCTTAGGAAATCACTTCGGTTCGTCTCGCGTGCTATTTATATACTAGCGTTGAATAGCATGGCCGAGAAAGTTGAGGATCACGAAAGTACAGTATGGAGCCAAATTCATAACAAGGGACGGGTCCAAAGCAAAATTATAGAACTTAACATTTTATTAACATTTTCACCAACCATATGTGTAATGATACGTATAAATTATTACTATAAACCAACGCGGTCCTACGTGAACCTTGCGGTTATATCCCTGATGACGACTTTATGCTAAATGACCTTATGCCATATGGGCTTTCCACGTAAAAAAGTGCATTATATATCTTTGTTGAAATATTTTTGCTATATCGTGTACGTGTATTTAATGGAGTATAGAGTGTTATTTTATGTATAATGTATTTTACGCAGTATTTCAGTCTAGTGTAAGAAATAAGATTTTTTTTTTAACCCACTCACTTTGGACTTATCTAACTGTACCTTATTAGTGAGTTTAATCGTATCTTGAAGCGGAGGTATACATTTTTTAAAGCTTGTTTCTAAGGTTTAGTTGGTAGATAGAGTTGATTGGTTCTTGGTTAAAATACTAAGCAACCCCTTTTTTATGGTAAATTTTTTATATATGATTTATGTAGTTGTGAAACTTGATTTATGTTGTGACCTAATGGCAATGGACCAATATTATCACCGCTTTGACAGTAATTTTCATGGTGACAATAGCAGTGAAGATTATTATATTTTTTGTGGATGAGAAATTTGCATTTATAAACCCCATCCCCATCTACCATAAGTGGGGACTCCATGTTACCTTCAGAAAGGGCCTATAGGCTGCTTATCTCCAGGTCCATTGTGTCTCCATGTGGCCTTGGTTTCCTCAAGGATTACTACTTTGAAAATAAACTATACTTACGCTATTTTAAAATATTACAACAAAGCTTCTTACCGTATCTACTATACTGTTCAGATCCACGTGAGTTTTAAAATCGAATTTCAGAGAATACCACCATTTGAAATTTAAAAAATATTTCAAATGTCTGTAAAAGTCTCCAACAAAAATAAAATGTCTGCTAAATGTCTGCATCGTTTATAAAGTCTGCAACAAAAATGAAAAGTCTGCAAATTTACAGACATGTCTGTAAATATGGCATCTCTGCACTGACAGCCAATCCTGTTGTCACCTTTCATACACCAAGCAAAAAGTATGCCTGCACAGAAAAAAAATCTGAAAATTACATGTGATGTAATCTAAAACTTCTATGAAAATGTGTTGACATATTTAATGGTTGAATGCAATTTTCAATTTAAAATAGTGCGAGATAAGGCGCTATAACCTTGGCAAATTATTGCCAGACTTTTGGTTCAAATGCCAAAAGTCCACCCTCAGGCAAAAGGAGCATAAACTAATCTTTCTAGCATCTATGCTCCCAACGATAAATACAAATTATCACATTATTTAACTCTATATGGAGGCGTTTGGTACGGGAGGTCCACGCTTTCTTCCTTCCCTTGATTCGAAGTAGTAAAGCGATTTCAGACACTCTTTCTGGAATCGGTCTATTTCTTGGAATCTTCTCTGCGGCACACACTAAAGGGTGTCCACGATGAAATTGCCTCACACAAAATTGATTCGCAAAATTCGAGTTTTCATCCGATTGCCATCAAATTTTCAGGGATTGAGAAATAACTATTAAACTTCATTTTACCATTTTACTCGTATTTTATTTACAGTCCATACGCAAATGCCCGCACCTTGGCCTTAACCCCGGCCATAAGATTCTGCACAACCTGTGAATCAACCGTTTTTTGCATGTAAACCCATACTTTCTTCAGTTCCTCGACTGTCTTCACTACCTTAGGTCGTTTAAGAAGGTGCTGCTTCATAATCGCCCAGTACTTCTCGATGGGGCGGAGCTCCGGAGTGTTGGGAGGGTTGAACATTTTCGGCACGAAATTGACCTTATTGTCCGCATACCACTTCAGCACGTCCTTGGAGTAGTGGCATGAGGCCAAATCCGGCCAGAAGATTGTTGGGACGTTGTGGGCCTTCAGGAGAGGAAGCAACCGCTTCTGGAGGCACTCTTTTATGTACACCTGTCCGTTCATCGTGTCCTGGGTCACGAAAGGTGCACTCCGCTTCCCGCACTTGCAGATGGCTTGCCAAACCAGGAATTTCTTCGCAAATTTGGACATCTTCTGAGTGCGGACATGCTCCGGAACGCTGAACTTATCCTTGGCCGTGAAAAACAGGTTGCCGGGGATCTGTTTGAAGTCGGCCTTCACATATGTTTCGTCGTCCATGATGCAGCATTCAACTTTCGTCAGCATGTTGAGGTACAACTTCCTGGCACGGGTTTTGGCGGACTTGTTCTGCTTCTCGTCGCGATTAGGGGCCTTTTGTACCTTGAACGTTCGAAGCCCAGCCTTAGTTTTGGCCTTTTGGACAAAACTTCGGCTTAGGTGCAGCTTCTTAGCCACATCCCGAACGGGGGCGTTCGTATTTCGGTTGAAGGCCCCAACTACGCGGTTGTGATTTTTGGAGTTGTACGGAATACTTTTTCCTTCACTTCTGGGCTTCCGATCGGTGGTCAACCGTTCCTCGAACCGCTTAATCACTCGCGACACAGTGGAATTCGCGATTCCCAACGTTTTAGCGATGGAACGATGCGAGAGATCCTTGTTCTCGTGATGAATGCGCAAAATTTTATCACGCACGAGCTGTTCTTTCGACTCCATTTCCGCGAGTTTTGATCTTGCAGGATGTAAATAATGCACTATGAACTAAATCCACCCAAATTTTCATTAAATTCTACCCAACGGTTAAAAAGTTAGAGCAATTTCATAGTGTGGCAATTTCATCGTGGACACCCTTTACGCAGTTGGCCTGGCCGATGACAAGAATAATGATGCGTTCCAGAAGACGTCATTTTCCAGGATGCTTTCAAGAATTGGCTGCGTTAGTGTGAGATTAGATTAGATTAGATTAGAATGCAATTTTCAATTTAAAATATTGTAAATAGCTATAAACACTGCCTTCATGGAAAGTTCTAATTTATTCATTACAATCTTTCAGCTTGAATTCATATTTGCAGCCGAAAACATATAATTGTACGACATGCCCTTATTTTTTCGTCTTGAACGCTTGAAATTTACTTGATATCAACACAACCACCGCTCAGTTTCTCAAGTCAGAATAAACAAGTGGCCACCGCCATGTCCGCCGGACGAACCAACGTTCATCAAACCGGCTGGAAATCCCTCTACCCTGCACTTTTTCCTGTTGGACATCTTAATAAGTAACAATTTTAGTTTCATTCCAGCCGTATAACACTTCTCCCGGCTCTGTTTTGTCTACCAACACCTCCTCTATGCTTCTTTAAATCCGAAATTTGTACAAAATGGCCCACTCTATAGACGGTTGTGAAAACAAGTTAATAAAACCTTTATAAGACCATAAAGACTTTGAAAATATTCTAGTGAAAGATGTTATGACCACTTGAGAACCTTCATAAAACCTATTGCTGGCCATGAAAACCAGAATGCGGCCAAATGGCCACAGCTGTCAAACCTCACTGTGAAATCGAGGTTGTTTTTTGTTGTTCTGCTTTGTTCGATTCTCTGCTCTTCTGATTCATTTAGCAGTCAAAAAAAAAACGGTCTAGTTTTGTGGGAAATTTTGTTTGATAGCAAAATATCCAAAACAAATTTTGTTTTCTACAGCGTATTATGCTTCAAATTATATGCGCATTTATTTTTATGGTGAATATTGAGGCGATAAGAGACGAAAGTTAATGCGCCTCGGAAAATATGTGAATTTACAACAACATAAATCAAATAAAAAAAATACATTCGATAAATTTATCATGAATTTCCTGAAAAGTGCTTGGCATTGGATGAGATTATCTAAAATAATGCCGAAATAAGTCTCCGATCTACAGGTTATTTGCATTTCATTGAAAATTTGATGCATTTATTTTTCCACATTTCAATTATTTCTTATATTTCAATATGGCGATTGGAATAAAATCACAGTTTTGCCATAAAGCCAATTTTTCTTCCCCATGACTATTATAAAACTATTTGTTCTTATGGCGACTTCCTTCAATGCCAATTTGCCGTTTGATGCATCTACTGGAGGCAAAAAGGTTTTAAAATGCTTTTTCAACTGACCATAATAAGATAATATCGATGAGTCCTAAAACGGCATTTCAATACAGCATTTTACGAGTTCATAAAGTCGAAATAAAACCTTTGATAGGAGTAAAAGGAATTTGAGAAACAAGGTTTTAAGATCGTTGTAAAAAATCTGTGTAGATTCTCATAAACCTGATTAAAATATGAAACCTATTGGTACCTCTCGGGGTCACAATAAATTGATTTCTAGTGGCTTTGATAAAACCTTAATAAAATTTAATAAAGCAGGGTGGTTTTGGCAATGTTACTTGCGCTGTGATGCTATTGGTGGCACTCTCAAGCGAATAGCAAAGAGAGCAAGCCTTGACCAAATTAAATTTCTGTTACGTATCCACTGGACAGTACATAAAAATGTCAGAAGAACTCGAAGAAATATATAATAACGCCAAAACAATACCAGGCACTCAGAAATTCCACAGTTTTTTTAAAACTATTCCTGGTGACAAAGTAGAGGCAAAAAGGTATTCTAATTCAGGAGATGAACCAAACATATTTACCATGATCTGTTAAAAAATAGCTCTAAGACAAATATTATAATTTGTACATATGAGACATTATACATAAATGAATATATAAAAGTGAAATTCAATACATATTGCCATCAAACATTGAGATCCTCCCAAATGATTGAATAAATAGTACAAAATATCCAAACAAATTGAGTTTCATTGGATTCTGGGATGGTAATGACCTTCACTGGTTTAGTTTTTGATAACAAAATACACTGAATAAAAATCAATGGGACATGAAAAAGTTTTTGTTTTTAAAACTTTGCTCCCTTAAAAGTGCCCATCTTGTGATCTTGGTAGGAAACATCTTGAGACAAAATTTCACCGAAATCAAAAAAGGTGTTTTTTTAAATCGACTTTGAATTTTAAAAATGATTTTTTTCAGTGTAGGGCTCATTTTGGATTTTTGTAATATTTTTTTTCTTAAAACTTGACTTATTTTGGGATAATCACCCATACAACACTTTTTTGTAGGAGTAGTCATTTTTTTAGCAAACACTTTTGAAAAAAATCGATAAAAAAAAAAGTTTAGCCCTTTTCATAAGACAGTCTAGAAAAAAAATGAACAAACTAAGTATGCAAAGTGGCTTATCTAGTCCTGGTTTACACACCCAGAAAGTTTCGTTGAAATCTGAGAGGGTACTGCCAACTCCGAATACGATTTGGGGCGAAAACCGGCTATACAGAAGTTGAAAACGTATAGTCGAAGAGTACACACGTCCGCACTTTTTTTACACTTCTGACTACCGTATTGAAATCCAGTAAACTCCATCTTAGGGATTCCGAGCAGATCACCTCCGGAGACACGGCAAGCGAGCATTGGGCTCGTACAATACAGGATGATGAATTTACCGAGCACGCGGGCTTGCTGCGGCACTGGCGAAGCGCACCGGTCATCGACGAAAATCGCCATCAGTTTGTCCGCAGAAAATAGTTCGGGGTTGTTGTTGGTTGCTGGTTGACTCCAGATTCAAGGGGGAGTTGAAGATCGCTGTCCACCAAGAGGGCCGGGATTTGCTTGAGGGGTAGCTCCCCCACGTATGAGAATATAGTGGACACGGTAATACATGTACATATGAACACAAATCTCGAGTACTTTTTCAAAAAACGGTTTTTGTTTTTTTAAAAAAAGGGGGGATGAATAATAAAAAAAAATTTTTTTTATCTCCACACATATATGAGATAGGTGTTTTTTGTTGTTGGGGGGGGTGGGGGTAGTATAGGTGGTAAGGGTTTTTTTTTTAAAAAAAAAAAGAAAAAAAATAATTGGCGGGAAAAAAAAACACCGAGAATTATACTTACACACTACCAAAATGTCATGTAAATTTCTGTCCCCTGAGACCGACACATGCAAGCGTCCTTTTGCACATAAGAATGAGTTGAAAGAGATGAGAAAATAAATCCAATCAAACCCATTTTTCAAAGAATTGCGTATGTGTTGGTTTCATGAGACATAATTTTACACGAAGTCTTTGTTTACGTTCCCGAACTTTTTACAAACATGAATTACGTCTCGTGTAAAATTCATAATTTCTAAGTGTGTAGATTTATTTTGAGTAGCGGGACCATTCAAAGCAACGCTTCTCAGCCACGGTATGAAAGTGTTATACGGCTGTTAGCACACTTGCAATTTGGCATTACTGTAATAAAGATCCCCAGCTTGCTCGTTTCACGATTCCTGTAGGTTGGTTGGTTTTTTTTGAAGCGTCAGCATGCTGAATATCTTAAGTATAAGATACAGTGAAGTTTGTTGATGATGCTCTCCAGTTCAAGAACCTGTACACAGTTCGTTGAATATTTCTGTTTACGTAAACAAATGGATAGATAACGCTGAAAGTGGATGGATCCAGTTTCTGAAAACTGCATTTTCCTCCAATTTCAAAAGAATCCTGAATCCTAAGCTCTGAATCATTGAAGGATAAAATGTACCAGCACTTAACTGCGGGACGATGGGGTACAACGCTCACCCTTGTGAATAATTGATACAGTAAGTTTTCGAGAAAAGAAAAATGGATCGATTCGTCACAGACGATAATTTTTTTTACAGGGTGTCTCACAATAGGTGTCACTTAAACAAAATGGGATTACAGCAAAACAAATCAACCAAATCATGGCATTTATTTTGCATTTGAAAGCTACATGTTATAGAAATAAACCATATAAGTTCAATTCGAATCCTTGATTCGATTTTCCTTAATAACTTAGCGCATACGTTTTGTAAACCCATCGTAGCTGGCACGCACGGTTTCCTGGGGAATTCGGTCCCAAATATCAACCAAATGTTTCTTGCATCGATCTAAAGTAAGCCCTTTCGTAGGGCCTATATGCTGAAGCATAAAACCCCGAACAGAGTAGTCAAGGGGTTGAGATCCGGTGAAGATGCAGATTCGCTTGTGATGAAATCGGGCAAATTTTCCGCACACCACGCTTGTGTCTTCTTTGCCTTGTGAGCTGGAGCTGAGTCCTATTGGAAACAATATGGTGTATTCCCATACAGCGTTGAAGCATGAGGAAGCAGATGGTTCTTCAAAACCTGCCCGATGTAATATTCAGTGTTGATTTTTACGTTAGGTTCTATGAAAAGAAGAGGAAGTTTTCTTTTTCGTGAAACGGTGCCCCATACTATGATTTTCGATTCATTCTGATAGCGTTCTACAGCTAGTTTATCTCTTGAAATATTGGCAAGACTTTTATGATACACACGATCATTTTGTTGATTATGACTGTCCTTACGGAGGAAGAGCTTTTCATCTGAAAATAAAATCTCGCAGTCACCGTGCCGAACCAAAAGATTTCTGCTTCTTTGGACCCTGGCTTGCTTTTGACGCTCCGTCAACCCGTGAACCCTTTGTTTCTTGTACGGTTTGCATTCCAAATCATGTCTGAGGAGCCTATTCATTCGAGCAGGGGACATTTGAAATTGTTTGCTCAATTTACGGCCAGATACGGCCGGATTACGTCTTATTCGTCCCTCACACATTTGATCTTTTTCTTCGTTCTGGCAGTACCTCCTTTGTGTTGAATATGGTCATTTCCAGTTTCCTTGAACCGTTTCACAAACAAAACGCTTACTCACTCTGAACCGCTGAAGGCTATTGAGTATCTGACATGGTCTAAGCTTTTGCAAATGTAATTTTAAAACCTGCTCCCGTATGGCGTCCATGGTAGCTGATAAATATAAACAAATGGAATCGCTTATTTATCTTCAGCGATAAGCTGTCAAAAGAATACACTCCAAACGGGTATAATCAATTCCGTTGTTAAAATTACCCAGCTGAAATAAACCAAGACTGCAAAAAGGTGACACCTATTTTGAGACACATTGTTCTAAGTAACTCTTTGTTAAATTTACAATGGCGTTGTAACTTACCAAATAGACTGAAAGAGAAAAGAATCTCTGACCTAATGACTTATATTTTTATGTGAAATGTGACGACATTAATTTTAGAGCGATCGTCTCACCCCGTCGTCGCCTAGGTAGTCTTGCTGCAAAGCAATGAGAAGTGAGTCAACTTTTCAACCCTGGCGCACTCCATCCGTGCGTGGTAGCAATGGGTGGCCCCTACCTGACCTCTGCTCTCTGTGCCACTTCGCCTGATATTATTCTATACATGTCACATTTATCCTCGTCACTCACCAGGAGAAGCAAAACGGGGGAAGAGCCACGTTTTAGTGAAAACGAATGACGGCACTAGTAGGTCTAGCCGGAATCTAAGCAGGTTGCTTGGACTGAATGCAGTACGTCGCGTGTTTTTCTGTGTGTCTAGGTTAGGTGAAGTAACGCGTCATTCCATGAGTTCGTCCGTCGTTTTTCATAAACGGTAAAAGCATCGTCGTCGTCGTTGTTGTATGAGCCGTATCTACGGCTGCCATCCGGCAGATCTAGCATCAGCAACAGTCAACATGAATTATGGAATATTGTTTGCCAAAGCAAAGCAAACAGAAACAGAAACAGGGACAGAGGAATGTGTGGCTTTTGATGCATAAGTTTTGAAAGGATTTGAGCGCCCGTTGAGAAGGTAGGTAGTTTTCCGGACTGCCTTCTCGGATAGAAGTGTGTTGGTTTTAGTTTCTGTTGACTTAGCAGCAGTCCCCTCAAAGCTATTGGGTATAGGATTCCGTTTCATTTAGGTGTTGCCGGGTGTAAGTCTATCGTAAATCAAAGGATTACATTCGCTTTTTGTTTGTTGATTGTGTCACGAGAACTTCTGTGAAACATGCTGTTTTTGTTCGTGGTTGGGTTAAGCCAGATAAAACACCAAAATATCTCACGTACTTAGAAATAATAATCACTTCAACTTAAATCCCAAATTTTGGTACTTACTATTCGAACCACCCCGAAGGCTGGTGTTCGCGATTGGATTAATCCAATAATTAATTTTAATCATCCATGTCTGCCAACAGAGAAGATAAATCAAATTCCATCCTGCGGTTTTACAGTGCATTCTTCGTGTTTCAATTAAACCATCCCTTCAGCATAGTGGGATTGAGTTCCATCTCAGCTAGGGTAAAATTAAACCCTCTGCATTCCAGAACCGGATTATCGACATTCTTCCTCCATCGACGATGGTTTATTAATATTGCTACAATGCAAGGCCCATCATCATCCACGTAGTAGTTCAAGCGAAGCTACTCGAGGCACCAGGTGTAATTAATTATTGGAACGTGCTGAAATATTTCACACTAATGATTTTCCCCCTGCGTCGCAGTTCCCTCTATCAACCCAGTTGAGAGAACAATTAAGCCGGATAAATTGCATCGAACCGGAGCCATAAATTTGATCTTTTTTTTTTAAGGACGCATGACACAGCAAAAAGGGAAGTGGGGGTACATTCGGCAGATTTTGTAGAATAAGGATTGGAATTCATTTTTTGTAAACTTTGTAATCTTCTGGTGGTGGCTTTTGGTGTGTGAGTCTCACTTTCAAAAAGGAACATTTCCTCTAACCTTCCTTGGGTGTAAACATTTTGTGACGAATAAGGTGTTTCGGGTCATGTTGACCCGGATTACAAATTCATATTGTGGAAAATTTAAAGTCTTTGCAGTCAAAATGCTTATTAGAGTCCAAGTTTTCAGTTTCTGGTGAGTACTGCCCTTTTTAAGCCGATTGACCACAAGGAATTTTTGCCGGAAGAGGGCATGTTGAGCCACGATTCCTTAGGCGGGGACAGATACAAATTTTCCTCGGAACATGCTTTTCGACGGCTCAAACTTCATGATTTTTCATGCATCGTCTACTTCTAGCCTTGAAATGGACCAATGACAGTTGCTTTTATTTACATACGAACTAGGATTGAGTGATCTTGGATTGATCTTTACGAGATCGATCCATTTGAAAAATCGGAATGTTAATTTTTGTCTTGATCATTTCGATATTCGGAAAATGAACTAAACTGATGAATCTGATTCAAGAAGAAGAAAATGAGAGAAAGAATGGTAAATTTGGTAAAAATATGGTAGTAAAAATATGTAGTGTAAAGTGAAGCTGAAGGTGCCAACTTTTCTTTGAACCGTTGTAGTGCCTATATTTGTAAAGTGAACGCAAAAATGTAAATATGTAGTAAAAACTTGAAACCTTGAAAATTACTTCATGTTTAGTGTCATCCGCATAGCCCATGTAACATTCCTAAAACCATACTGCTTTATTAAGTTTTATTAATGTTGTATGAAAGCCACTTGAAATCAATTTGGTTTTATTATGGCACCAAGAGGTGACCATAGGTTTCATATTTTAGTCAGCTTTATGAGAACCTACAAAGCTTGTTTACAACGATCTTAAAACCTTGTTTTTCAAATTCCTTTTACTCCTATCAAATGATTTATCTCGACTTTATAAACTCGTAAAATGCTGTATTGAAATGCCGTTTTAGGACTCATTGATACTATCCTATTATGGTCAGTTGTAAAAGCATTTTAAAACCATTTAGCCTTCAGTAAATGCATTAAACGGCAAATTGGCATTGAACGAAGTCGCCGTAAAACCAAATAGTTGTATAATAGTCATTACGAAAAAAAATTGGCTTTATGCCAAATCTGTTATTTTTTTCCAATCGCCATATTGAAATATACGAAATAATTGAAAAGTGGAAAAATAAATGCATCAAATTTTCAATGGTATGCAAGCAAACTGCAGATCGGAGACTAATTTCGGCATTATTTTAGATAATCTCATCCAATGCCAAGCACTTTTCAGGAAATTCATAATTAATTTAACGAATATATTTGTTTTAATTTGATTTATGTTGTTGTAAATTCGCATTATTCCCGAGGCGCATTAATTTTCGGCTCTTATCGTGCCAATATTCACCATAAAAATAAATGCGCATGTAATTTGGAGCATAATACGCTATAGAAAACACAATTTGTTTTGGATATTTTGCTATCAAATAAAATTTCCCGCAACTCAAGACCTTTTTTTTACTGCTAAATGAATCAGAAGAGCAGAGAATCGAACAAAGCTGAACAACAAAAAACAACTTCAATTTCACAGTGAAGTTTGACAGCTGTGACCATATGGCCACATTCTGGTTTTCATGGCAGCCAATAGGTTTTATGAAGGTTCTCAAGTGGTCCTATTCCAGTCACCAATCGTTTAGCCGCATTGAAACCGAATGATTTGAATGTTTTTACATAACTAGTGTCTATGTGAAATTTGAAGTCATTTGGTTCTTCTACGGCTGAGTAATAGCGATTGGTAACGAGAATTGGCCCCGCACCCTAATTGGGCTCAATCAGATGACTTAAAATCAGCAGTATAATAAACAGTAATGGGCTAAGATGAGAACCTTGTGGCACCTAGGGCTGATTACTGGTAATTATGATTGTTTTTTTTTTATTGTTGTTCTCAAATCATATTGAAATATTCTAAAACGTCCCAATGTGCGTATAAATGAGTAAAAATAGTAAACTATGTTAATTGGATCCGTTTGGCTGATTCTGAAAGCTCACAAACTCTAACGTTTGCATTAAATAAAATGGACGTTTTTCGGATGGTGATAAAAAAAGCTAAGCGGCCTTCCGGCAGTTAACCGGAACATTCGCCATGGCGGACGAAAACATGCGTGTAGGCATGTTTCTGAGCTCTTTCTTCGTTTTATTTATCAATTCCTCCTCAGTTTTTGCGACAAAATTGTTGGAGTAGATCTTACGCTTCAAGTTGGCCCAAAAATTCTCGATGGGACGCAGTTAGAGGACGTTGGGCGGGTTCGCCGACTTGGGTACCACATCGATATTCAGCCGCTCCATCTCCTTCCAACGATCGCTTCGAGTAGTGGGGCACAGCACCGCGTCTTCGTTCTTATAGTATTTCTTGATGTACGACGCAACTTCCGGCAGGCATTTCGTACTATAAATTTCCCCGTTCACGGCCAGTCCGGAGCGAAAGAAGAGCAGCTTTGACATCCGCTTCTCGCTGATTGTCATCCACAGCAACTTGGTGGGTGAAATGAACTTCACTTCGGAGCTCACTTCCTTCGTGGGGGAAGTAATATACGAAGTGCCTTGCCAATCGTTGCCATCCCGGGTGAGATAGGTCTGGTCGTCCATCACCACCGCCACGTCGCGATTCACCGGGAAAATCGAGTTGACCATCTTATTCAGCCGCTGCCGCTGCGTCATTGCCTGCAGCTCCGAAACCAGTGGACGAGACTTCCGCTTCCTGACATGTATGCTCATGTTCGCCAGGTACTTTTTCACTGTTTGGCCGGTTGAACCGACCTCCCGGCCAAGCCCACGCAGCGATTTAGCCACTTTTCCCTTGGTCTTCCTCTTCAGCATCCCTTGGAGCTTCTTGTCGCTCAGGGTCGTCGGCCGTCCGGAACCAGGCTTTCGTTCGATGCTCTGATTGTTGTCTAATAGTGCCAAGATGTTGTAGATGCCGGAAGGGACGTATCCGTTTTCGACGCGGTGGGGTGCCGTTTTTTGAACGCGCACATTTCTGAACGGAGTTGCTTCAATTTTTTTGCCATCACGGTTAGAGTTCCACTGATAGAGCTGTAAAATCTTGCCTGCTGACTCATGGGTTACTATGATTGATGCAGTATGGGTTATTAAGTCAGTGTAGGTGAAGGTAAACCCATGAAAAATCGGCAATTCTTATACATTTTTTAAAATGCAAACGTTATTACCGACCTGAAATCCGGCAAATTCGATAAACAGCATGGAAATAGAATTCGTGAGTTTCCAAAATCAAAGAAAAACTGATCTAATTGACATAGCTTACTTTGTTTATCATTTTTACTCATTTATGAGCAGTGGCGTAGCGAGGGGGGCGGTCCACCCGGTTGTTATCCCGACAGTTGAGGAAGTGAATGCACTTTGTCAGCTTCATGGATGTGTTTTACTGAATTTGTTTAATTTTGATACCAATTTAGCGAATAATGAAAACAGCACATGTTGAACATTGACAAGATAGTAAATGTGAAATTGGCATGGTTTCCTTTGACAAGGACTTTTAGGCAATGACTGAGTGACCATAGCTGCTATATCAATATCTTCATGAATGGTCAAGTAGCATCTGCATGTTTCGGCGAAAACCCGTATTTGTCTCGTCCTGAAGGGTTCCCTCGGGGTATTCGGGTTGGCCCGGGAAGGTCAATATGGTCATTTGTCCATTTAATGACCAGATGTAGATTGTTTACAAAAATTCATGAAGTTTGAGCCATCGAAAGGCATAAAATATTCCCCCGGGCCATCTGAATTGTCCTAGAATGGCCAATACGGTCATTAATTCATTCCAAGGCTAGAAGTAGACTACTCAATAAAAATCATGAAGCTCGAGCCGTCGAAAGGCATGTTTAAACTCCTAAAAGGTTCTTCCAGGGCATCTGGGTTGTCCCAGAATGGTCAAAAGGGTCATTGATCCATTTCAAGGCTAGAAGTAGACTACTCAACAAAAATCATGAAGTGTGAGCCGTCGAAAGACATGCTTCGGCGAAAATCAATATTTTTTCCATCTTAAATGATTCCCCCAGGGTATCCGAATTGGCCCAGAATGGCCAATATATTCATTGGGCCATTTCTAGGCTAGAAATAGACTACTTATAAAAAATCATAAAGTTTGAGCCGTCGAAAGGCATGTGAAAATTCATATTGGTCCCCTCCTAGAGGGTTCCCCCCGGGACATCAAAATTGTCTTGAAATGGCCAATATTGTCATTGGCCCATTTCAAGATTAGAAGTAGGCTATTCCTGAAAAATCATGAAGTTTGTGCCGATAAAAGCATGTTCCGATGAAAATTTGTATCTCTCGCCTCACGGATCGTGGCAAAACATGTCCTCTTCCGGCACAGATTCCTTGTGGCCAATCGAGAGAAAAGAGTAATACTCACTAGAAACTAAAAATTTAGGCTCTAATAAGCATTTCGACTGTAAACATTTTAAAATTTGGTCATATATAGTTTCCACAATGTGAGTTTGAAATCCGAGTCAATATGACCCGAAACACCTTATTCGTTACTTTTTTTTAATAGCCCTTCAGAAATGTTAAAAAAATTTGGGTTCGATGCAGAAATGATTTCGGAAAAGTCAAGAAAATTCAAACGTCTAGATGCTTATTTTTAGAAAGTTATTGCATTTTCTAAATCTATTCAAGGTCATATTGACCCCGACACCTAAAGAAGGTTAATGAATTCTTCATAATTTTGTTCAAGGTTCCACTCATAAGTTAGTCTAATTGGGGTTTTCGAAGCACAATTCATTGACTTAAAAAATTGTAAAATGGTTTATCTGCGAGTGATTTCGGCACTTTACCAATTTCCCTCTGGCAAATAAAGGGTGGAACGGTCAAAAATTGGTCACACCTGATTAAGCGTGCACTATAAATAGAGAGAGTTTGTATCATTATGCTAATGATTTTCCAATTGAAAGCTCTCGGGCTTATCTGTTCACACCTTTTTTGGAATATTGTACCGCTTTTGTATCTACCTTATTTGATGCTGATCCCAAATCTGCTTTGAACGGTTTCTCATTTTCAATTGTCTTCTGAGTTTCCTGTTCCTGAGGTTTGCGTTAACAACTGTCCACTATTTTTCAATTGGGCGCAGCTTCGCCGTGTTTAGATGGTTTTTGACCCTGAACCTAGCTTGGATTTGACTTGCACGTTGTATACCGCCGAATTCCTGAACCATTTTCTCGTAGTGACAGGAAGTAAGGTCCTGCAAAAACAACAAGGAATAGCTTTTAATTTTGTTCAAATCTTTTAACGGAATCCCCTATGAAGAGCTTTCAAGTGGTTTGCAAATTTTTCCGAATTCCGTTATAATTATTCATCCGTTGCCAGAAGCCCGTATTTGATCTATTTTGACGAAGGACTACGTCTTTGTTTTCTATACTGGGGTACAATTTAAAAAAAAAATCGCATTGCGACCGTCACGAAAAGTGGTCAGGTTTTGAGCATTAATATCTCAGTCATTTCTCAAATGATTTTCAAAATGTTTACACCAATGGATTGGAAGTATTTCTACGCATCAATTTCAATAGAAAACATTGTTGATTTCGGGTCACATACTATTGAAAAATTCATAAATGTTAAGCCTTGCCTTTAAAAGTATATTAACTCCTTCAGGCCAAAGGGGTCATATATGACCCACAAAGGATAATGGCTGTATAAAATCACACATAAAAATGAATAAAATTGTATACCGTTTGCAGCAAATTTTAATATCCATCATTTTTTTTCTATCCATACTATACAAAAAAAAAAATGATTATAAGACCTAGTTGACGACCTAGAACATCCTGAATACTAAGAAGTTTAGGAAGAATAAATGAATGCTTTATTAATGGTGTTGTTTTAGAATATTGCAAATATGCATACGTATTATTAAATTCTCGTTGATGAACGTTAAATATTTTTGTATCTTTCTGAGAGGTTCTAGGTCATCCAAAATGTACTTGAGTTCAAAACTTCATCTACAGTTGTAACCGTAGCTTTTAGGACTATATAAGGTTACGATATGTATTCAAGCATATTTAATGAACCTTTTGGAAGGTTAACAGTCATTATTTGATAAATTTATGATGTTCTATGTCATCCAAAGTGTCCTTGAGTTCAGAACTTAAGATCTACAGTAGTAACTATAGCTTTTTTGGCTATACAAAGTTACGCTACGTATTCAATCATATTCAGTGAATATTTTCGAACGTAAAAAACCATCATGAGATAAACGGGGATGATTTAGGTCATCCAAACTGTCCTTGAGTTCAGAACATATGATCTACAGTTGTAACAGTAGGTGTTAAGAGTGTGCAAAGGGACAATATGAATTTAACAATAATGATTGAATAGTCTGGAAGGCCAACATACATAATGCAACAATCTGGGGATATTCTAGGTATTCCGAACTGTCCTTAAGTGATCATATGTATTCAAACATATTCAACGAATCTTTAGGAAGGTCAACAGTCATTATTTTATAACTTTGAGATTCTTCAGGTAATACAAACCGTCCTGGAGTTCAGAACTTGAAATTTACAATAGTAACAATAGCTTTTTGAGCTATACAAAGTAACGTTACGTATTCAAGTATATTCATGAATATTTTCGAACGTAAAAATTAACAAGAAAATAATCTTGGGATGGTCTAGGTCATCCAAACTGCCATGGCATTCAGAACTAAAGATTTACAGTTGTAACAGTAAATTTACAAAGCTACAATAAATATTCAAACATATTCAATTAACATTCTTAAAGTCAAAAAAAAAAAACATTATAAAGCAATATGACATGTTCTAGGTCATCCAAACTATCCTTGAGATCAGAACATAGGACTTACAGTTGTAAAAAAGCTGTCTGGGCTATGCAAAGCTACGATGTGAATTGAAACAAATTCTTTGAACATTTTGGAAGAACAACAGACATTATGAGATAATCTTCGGTTGTTTTAGGTAATCCAAACTTTCCTGGAATTTAAAACATAAAATCTTCAGCTGTAGATTTTAAGTTTTGAATTGTAGCTTAAAATCTACAGCTTTTTGGACTAAACAAAGTTACAATATGTATTTGACCAAATTAAGTGAGTCTTTTGGAAGGTCAACCGAGATGATGAGATATCTCGGGTTGTTCTAGGTCATCAAAACTGCCCTTGAGTGTAGAATTTAGAATAAAACCACTGAAGGTGCGCCGATTGTGCACAATCCGTTTTCTTTGCTCGGGAGAAAGACCACGCATTTTCGAACTTCCGTACGAAAAATTGATGAAAATGACAACATCAGTTTAATTTGGATGTAAACAACAGGTCGCAGCCAAAAGTTGGTTGAATACTGCACGCATTTTTAATTGACGGTTAATCATTAGTGTATTTATAATTATCGGAACAGTATATTTGCTCTTTCAGAAGACAAGCTTAGTGATTTTGTTTTCGATTATGCTTTCTGATTCTCCGTTCTTTAAGGTGCCTTTTTCTTTCTACAAGCTCAGATGTTCTTACGCTTGATTATATTTTGCACACCTCCGATATTAATGCTCCGCTTTTTGGCAATTTCGCGAACAAAACACGATTTCTTTGACTTCAAACGATGCACCTCTATCAGCACCTTTTTTCGGTCTGCGTCCGGATTTCAGTAACTTCTTCTCGGTTTTGTAAACAGCAGACTTTGCTACTTTTTCCCATTCTTGAAACGATAACTTTACGGAACACAATTTGTGCAGAATTAAAGCCTACATTTAAAAAAGAGGCAAAAGTCACCGGTTTTTCATGCGATTATACTGCCACCTGGGTCCATCGGTGAATCGTTCTTAAATATAAGTAGGCTATGTACAGAACAAAATGACAGCTCTATGAGTTCAATTACGACAATCATGGCAAAAGCAGTAAAGTAACTACACTTCCAGTTCATTCTACTCAGTGACTGTGTAGAATTGTATTCCTTTCTCATTTTCTCACACGGAAATGTTACTCAATTTTCGTAAAAAAGTAGATCTACTCAACAATTTAGTTGGGCCCCTTTTTTTTTAGAAAATGGAATAACTTTTCCGTGTGAGAAAAAGAGAAAGAATACAGTTCTACTAAGTCACTGAGAAGAATGGAACGGGGGTATACGTTCGGTGGTTTGTAATTACCACCGCGGAGCGCAGAAGTCAGTCATCGTGCTAGACTTTTTGTCGGCCGGTTGTAGCCATACACAAGATCCAGATGCTTCTGGAGAAGCGCTAGCCGGGTTCCGACCGTCAGACGGTTTTGCGTGAACGGAAGGTGCAGCAAACTCTCAAGAGGAAGACGGAAGGCAAGGTGGCAAAATGCTATTGTGCCTTGACCAGTGCGGTCTGTGCGATCCAGGTATAAACAACCCAAGAAACATTGCTAACACCATCCGACCATTATTAAGTTTTATAAAACTTGAAATCAATTTGGTTTTATTATGGTACCAAGAGGTGCCAATAGGTTTCATATTTTATTCAGGTTTATGAGAATCTACACAGCTTGTTTACAACGATCTTAAAACTTTATTTCTCAAATTCCTTTTACTCCTATCAAAGGTTTTATTTCGACTTTATGAACTCGTAAAATGCTGTATTGAAATGTCGTTTTAGGACTCATTGATATTATCATATTATGGTCAGTTGAAAAAGCATTATAAAACCATTTTGCCTCGAGTAAATGCATTAAACGGCGGATTGGCATTGATGGAAGCTACCAAATAACCAAATCATTTTAAAGTAGGCATTGCGAAGAAAAATTGGCTTTATGGCAGAATTGTGACTTTTTTTCGATCACCATATTGAAATATAAGAAATAATTGAAATGTTGAAATAGAAATGCATCAAATTTTCAATAGTATGCAAATGAACTGTAGATCCGAGACTAATTTCGGCGTTCTTTTAGATAACCTTATCCAATTCCATAAATTTTCAGGAAATTTATAATTAATTTATCGAATATATTTGTTTTAATTTGGTTTATGTTGTTGTAAATTCGCATAATTTCCGAGGCGCATTAATTGTTGGCTCTTATCGTGCCAATATTTACCTTAAAAATAAATGCGCATGTAATTTGGAGCATAATACGCTGTAGAAAACACAATTTGTTTTGGGTATTTTGCTATCAAACTGCTTTTTTAATGCTAAATGAATCAGAAGAGCAGAGAATCGAACAAAGCAGAATAACAAAAACCAACCTCAATATCACAGTGAACTTTGACAGCTGTAGCCATTTGGCCAAATGCTGGTTTTAATGGCAGCCAATAGGTTTTATGAAGGTTCTCAAGTGGTCATAACATCTTTCACTAGAACATTTTCAAAGTCTTTATGGTCTTATAAAGGTTTTATTAAATTGTTTTCACAACCGTCTATAGAGTGGGCAATTTTGTACAAATTTCGGCTTTAAAGAAGCATAGGGGAGGTGTTGGGAGACAAAACAGTTTTGAATGTAGTTTTATCAACAAAGCCGGTAGGAGTGCTATACGACTGGAATAAAACTAAAATTGTTACTTGGGAACAGGAAGCAGCCATAATTTGGTTGAATACTGCAAGCATTTAGAATTGAACGGCTAATAATTAGTGTATTTATAATTATCGGTACAGTCTTTAGTTATTCCGCGTGCAGGCAATGTCAACTGGCCTTGAAGATTGTGCGATGTAACCCCGCTAGACTTTTTCTTGTGGAGTTATGTTAAATCGCAGGTCTATGCTTATAAACTGCAAACCCCGAATACCCTCAAAGTCAATATTACTCAAGCCATGAACGAGATTCAGCCCGATTTGTGCGCCAGAGTCATGGAAAATAGGACCTCTCGGATGCACGCCACCAAGCGAAGCCGAGGCGGCCATTTAAACGATGTCATATTCCATACATAAACACAGTTTGTTTTATCCAACTTTGAAGATAGGAAACGCTTAATGGAAAACCCTTTATATATACCTTGTGATCAAAAAGTTCCGGTAATTTGAAAAAAAACGCATTTATTTCAATTTTTAATTGATATCTTTATTATCGCCTTCAAAGTACTCGCCATTAGAGGCAACACACATATGCCAGCGCTTTATCCAATCATCCATACATTTTTTATAGGCCGATGAATGTATGGCTTTCAGTTCTTCCAGCGAATTCTTTTTTATCGCATCAATCGATTCAAAACGCCTACCTCTGAGCGGAATTTTCAGTTTTGGGAAGAGAAAGAAGTCGCACGGGGCAAGGTCTGGTGAATATGGTGCTTGTTTGATGGTATTGGTGGAGTTCTTGGCCAAAAATTCACAAATAGTGAGCGCGGTGTGTGATGGAGCGTTATCGTGGTGTAAAATCCACGAATTATTGCGCCACAATTCTGGCCTCTTCTTTCGAATTGCCTCACGCAAACGTCTCATAACTTGTAAATAATACTCTTTGTTAACCGTTCGACCTTCTGGAAGGAATTCAGAATGGACGACACCGCGAAAATCAAAGAAAACGGTCAGTAAAACTTTAATTTTGGAGCGACTTTGTCGTGATTTTTTTGGTTTCGGCTCATCTTCGGCGCGCCATTCGGACGATTGTTGACTTGTGAGCATATCAAATTCATATACCCACGTTTCATCACCAGTTATGATGCGTTCCATGAATGTGGGATCGCTATCTGCGTTCGCAATCATCTGTTTAGCGACCTCAACTCGATGCTGTTTTTGCAAAAAATTCAGCTCTTTTGGAACAAGTCGTGCTTCAATGCGTTTCATGCCCAGAATTTCCGTCAAAATGTGTTCGGTCGATCCAAATGAGATATCAAGGAGTGCAGCTATCTCCCGAATGCTAATTGAGCGGTTTTCCATAACTAAATTCTTCACGGAAGCGATGTTTTCATCGGTAGTTGAGGTCGATGGTCGTCCAGAACGCGGCATGTCACTCACGCTTTCACGGCCTTCTTTAAAGTCTTTGTGCCAAACAAATGTACGATTTTGTGACATAGAGTCCTCACCAAAGGCTTTTTGCAACATTCTGAGCGTTTCCGCTGCAGAAAATCCGTTTGCAACACAAAATTTCACACAAACGCGTTGTTCCAATTTTTTATCCATGGTAAAAATCGCCGAGCGTCTATTTTTCGACTAACAAAAGCAGTTGTCAAAACAAAACTAATGGATAATTTGCTCTCACACTTTGACAGAATATCAGAACTAGTGTTGCCATCTTACACTAAAAAGATTTTACCGAAAAAATAAAGGCGGCCTTTTTAAATTGAAAATTACCGGAACTTTTTGATCACAAGGTATGATAGAAGAGGAGGAAAAGCGATTGGCTGAACTTCACGAAATTCATTTCGTTCATTGTACAAAAAGGTGTCTTGATAGTATTTCACTAAATGACAGGCGATATAAATGTTTCATAAAATTTAAGAGACACTTGTTCCGTGTACAAAATCTATGATTTACGAAAAAAAAATATTTTCAGTGCACAAATGATGGAACAAATCTTAGTTATTTTCGAGTTAGAAAACTCGATAGCCAAAACACAGCTTTCTCTTGCCATAAACAATATCGTTCTTCATACGGAGCCCATTTTACTCGCACCTGCCCTTACAGAGAGAATTCCGACACTCGATCGAAGGACACCCTGAGGGGAGGTGGAAAGTCTAAACGTAAAACTAACAACAACATTCTACCAAAGTAGCCTCAGGTGGCATAAATTTAAATAGTGTCCGGCACGATAATGCTAGGCAACAGGAAGTGCTTGGTTCGAACGTGAAATCCCTCCCACCCGGTCAATATTACAAAACTCATCATAATCCTCACGAGCGACATATTTGAGCCGATGTGTTTTATGGTCCGATACCATCTAAAAAAAAATGATTCGCAATATCTAACGGAAACTTTTTCCCTCACATCCGACGAGGTAAATCGATTTTCCTCCTCCAGCACGGAACCAATTCGACTTCATCAAACGTCCACTGATGACGGTGCGTGGATTTGAAACAGCCTTCCTCGGGCTACAAAAATCCATTCAAATATGTTAATTGCGACCACTTGGGAATCTGCCATGACCTTTGGTGGAATTCTCAACTCACCAACGACTGACCGTTCAAATTATTCATACACACACACACACAGCCACACATTGGAGTTGAAAATCCGCCGAGAAAGGTGGAAATCTAACCGTGAGGGACGACCAGAGTAGCTCTTCCGTGGTATATTTAGCAGCAACGTTTCCCATTTCGGCAAGCTACAAATCCGTTCCATTTGCGCGCCACCGCCTACTGAGTGAGCGTGTGTGTGTGTGGCGAAAAAGGACAATTTCACGGCAATATGCTATTTTACTCTCGACTCAGACACATTCGAGAACGATACCATCTCGTCGGCCGGGTGGCCCGTTCTAAGCGTGTGGAAAATTTACACTTCCAAATGATTCGAAAAGTCAATTTGTTAATAATTGAGTAAAGTTTTGCCTTGCATGGGGACAAGAACCGGGCCGTACCATCAGTCAGTCACATAGCCTATTGGGTTCGGTCTGACAACGACGACAGCAGCCACGGATGACACCTGGATGTACCGTCTGTGTTTGGATGATGGAAATGTCTCTGGAGCTTCGCGCTGAGGCCCTCAAGAGGCGATATTACAGTACGGAGGTAATTATACATCACACCATCGTCTGGCTCACTGCCGCAGGGGTGTCAAAAGCCGTGACGGTTTATTGAGCTGAAAAGTTACGGTGGAAACTTTAGGAGGGTGATATCAACCATTTGGGCATGTTTTTGATGGATTGGCGAGCCACACGCAATGCGAACAATGTTGTTGATTCTTGATTGAAATAGCCTCAAATAGGTCTGATGTTTTTCGAATGGTATTTGGGCTCAGGGTATAACTTATTCCAATACTTTTGTATGGTATGGGATACATTGGAATAGGGAGATAGTTGCTGAGAAACAAATGTCGTTTATATTACGGAATCAAAGGTAGGACTAACATATCTTTTCGTAGTTTTCTAAAACGAAACTGATTTGTACTTTTTAAGGAACTACTTTCGTATTCAATGCCTCGCGTGCAACTGTCAAAAGCACAAAGCATTTGTTGACACAGAAAGAACATCCGTGCGTTGTACGAAAACAATACAAAGAGCATCAAAATACTTCTAGCATGTACTTTGTTTTGCTCCTGAAATCTTCACGTAGTTTTACACACCGTCCATCGTAGTATTAGTCTTTTGAGCTTTCAGGGAAAGCCTCTTTCAATCCATAATTCTTCATATCTCTGTACGGTCGAAACTGTTGTAATTTGCTATAAAACGCATTTCTAGTAACGCCTAGTAACGTCCCACGAACTTATTTACTGTTTTTTTTGTTTTGTTTATTAATGACACTTTATACCAGAAGGGTGCATTCGTGTCTTACGAAATTCTGTTATTTTTCCTTCTTTTTTAATTTTTATCCTTCCACTTCGCTTTTCTTCTTCTTCAGTTGTGTTACGTTTCTCTCATCCATGTTGTCTTCTTCTATTTCACTCTTTATTCTTTCCACTACATTGCTTCTTCCGTTGGGCTTCCTTCAATTTCCTCTGCATTTCATTTTTTCCTCTATCCGCTTCGGTTTCCTTCTTCCGTTGATTCCGTTACGCTTCTTTTTTGCTTCCACTTTTCTTCTTCTGCTTGTCTTCTTCCATTTGTTCCCATCTGTTTCTTCGTCTTCAACTACCTGTGCTTCCGCGCTTCCGTCTCTCTTCTTCGACCTCTATTCGTCCACTTTGTCCGCTTCGCTTTTCTTCTTCTTCAGTTGTGTAACTTTTCTCTCATTCCCGTTGTCTTCTTTTTCACTTTTCTTTTTCGCTTCTTTTCACTGCATCGCTTCTTCCGTTTCACCTCCTTCAACTTCCTCGGCTTTTAATTTTTTTCCCTCCATCCGCTTCGGTTTTCTTCTTCCACTGACTCCGTTACGTTTCTTTTTCTGCTTCCACTTTTCCTCTTCTGCTTATCTTCTTACATTTATTTTCCTTCTGTTTCTCGACGTCTTCAACTTCTTGTGCTTCTGTTTCTTGACGTCTTCAACTTCTTGTGCTTCTGCTCTTCCGTTTCTCTTCTTCGACTTCTTTTCGTCCACTTTGTCCGCTTCGTATTTCTTCTTCTTCGATTGTGTTACGTTTCTCTCATTTACGTTGACTTCTTCTATTTCAATTTTCCATTTTGCTTCTTTCCACTGCATTCCTTCTTCCGTTGTGCCTCCTTCATTTTCTTTTGCTTTTAATTTTTCTTCCATCCGCTTCGGTTTTCTTCTTCCGCTGATTCCGTTACGTTTGTCTTCTTTGGCCACTGCTACGGCTACGGCTGCTATTTTTGATCTGTTCTTCTTCAGTTTTTATTCTTCCGTTCTTCAATCGCTACTTTTATCCAGTTTTTCCTCATCGACTTCTGTTTGTCCATCCGGCTTAGCATCTTTCACATTTTTCTTGTTTTCTTCTTCGGTTTCTTCCGTTTTCTGGTTTCGCTACAGTTTGGAGAACAGTCCTGTTTCTTTTAGAAAATTCAGCATTTGTGTTATTTGCTCCTTTGTATTTCCCAGGGCGTCACGTAGGCTGGTCCCGATGTCGTTTTGCTGCCTTTCGGTTACAAATTTCCGGCATTCGAGAATTAAATGCCGGACATCCATCACCGTGCCGCAACATTCACAATTGGGCGGCGGTTCCTTCTTTAACAGGTATGTGTGTGTTAGACGCGTGTGTCCGATTCTTAAACGTGTAAGAACACGCTGTTCGGCCGTGCTCCTGCGTTCCGTCCTCCTGCTGGTATCTTCCTGTATTTCTCTCAACTTTGACTCCCTATTCTCATACCACTGGTTATCCCACCGATGACGTACCAGTTGTTTAACTTCTCTCAGAGCATCTTCGCCTGGGATTGGTAGATCGATGGCCTGTTCCCTCCTGGCTTCATTGGCTAGTCGATCGGCTTCGCTGATTCCGGCCTGCCTAGGAATTCAGCAGAATCGAATAGGTTTGTTCCGCGCTATTTCTTCCACTTCTTGGATCCATGGGTGTCGAGATTTTCCCGCCTCCAATGCCAGTAGCTAGCAGAAGCCGATAGGACAACCAACTCGTTATTCTGGTTCGGGATCGTGACAGCCATCTTTATGGCGTATGCCTCCGCAGAGAAGACGCTGCATGCTTTTGGGAGACTGTAGGTACCAGCAATTCCTCCGTTGAAGAATGCGGCCCCTACCGTATCGTCATCCTTAGAGCCATCGGTGTAGACGACAGTCGATCGATGGAAACGGGTGTTCAGCACTTGCACTTTGCAGGCGGCATTTAGGATTGTGATCGTTCGATAATTCTCACACTTCAACTTTTCACCGTTCTTGTAGATGAGCGATAGCCCCTCTTGCTTTCACTCCTCTAGTAGTTGTTTAAGAGTTTTCAAATTCGGATTATAAGTCGGTGCAGACAGCTTTTCCGGGCTCAGCTCCGGTTCCATCCTTGCCAGCCACCTTGTTATTCTTGAGCTGTTGAATAGCATCCTTAACTTATCCCAGCGTGGTAGCTGGTTCATTTCCATCGTCCGCCGTGCTGACGAAGTCATTTCTTCCGCCGTCTTAGTCTTCTGCGTTAGTATCCTCTGCACCATTCAGGTGTTCGTCGAAGTGCTGCTTCCACCTTTCAATCATCTCATGTCCATCCGTCAAAATGCTCACATCCTTATCCCTAAACAATTTGGCTCGTGGCACAAAGCCTTTGCGAGATGTCCTGAGTTTCTGAAAGAACTGCCGCGTTTCTGAAGAGAGGTGCAGCGGCTGCATTTCTTCACAATCCACTTCTTTCAAGCGGCGTTTTTTTTTCTCCCAGTTCACGGTCCACGTTCTGCCTGGTCTCGTGATGCAGCATTATTGCCCGAGCTGCGTCCTTCTCCTCCAAAACCTCGCTATGCTCCTAGTCATACCGTTCCATGGGCTCTGTTCCACATACTCGACGACGTTCCCAGCTGCGTCGTTGATGACTGCTTTGGTGCTTGTTCCAGCATTCATCAAGAGGGGCTTTGTCGAGCACACCCTCATCCGGAACCGCTACTTCGCAATCTTGCGCGTGGGCATGGCAACATCTGGTTGTTTCAGCCGTTCGAGATTCTACCGTGGCGGGTGATGATAGTGTTGGTCGCAGTTTTACCATCACCAGTTAGTGGTCCGGGTTGATGTTAGCGCCACGATAGGTTCTGACGTCGATTATGTCGGTGCATTGCCGTCCATCAATCAAAACGTGGTCGATTTCCGATTTTGTATACTGTGGTGATCTTCAGGAATATTTAAATTAGTGCTACGAATATCCATGTTCTTGGAGGCGGTGATTTCGATGAGTCTTAGGTCGTTGTCGTTTGGCTGCTGATGAGCGTTAAACTTAAAACAATAGTTGGTCTGAACTCCTTCTCCTGTTCAACCTGAGCATTCCAGTCTCCTATGATGACCTTGACATTCTAGTTGCGCGTAAAAAGCATTCTTATCATCATCAGTGCTTCCGGAATGCGAGCCTTGCACGTTGATAATGGTTGATAACCCATGGTCATCAACCTGCATATTGCTAGTCCTGTTTCATCACTGTGGTCCTCGCCGATTCCGGTGCATATTCTGTTGTTGACGTTCATGTGCTTGCTTGTTTTCCAACTGGTTTGCAAGGCCTGACGCCAACCCCCTATAGGAAGGCTATAGGGCAAAGCTGGCTCATGTGCGGTTATTAAACCGCCCCTGACATGGGAAACAGTTGCTGTTTTGAGCCACTCCCGATATGGAGAACAGACGCTCGGGTGTTGTATTGGCATTTTCTCCAAATACAGTGCTAAATAGCTTGGTTCAAGCGCCACTGGTTCATGAAAATATGCCACACTGATAAAACTTTTGACCTTCCTTAGCTTCGCACAATCTTGACCTCAACGACCGGTGAACAGAACATTGAATCTGGCCTGCATAAAGCTTCGTGGCTGACAATAGATTTTCTCGCAGATCCGGTTGAAGTACATCGCGTCGTTCACGAGGTGGTTGCTACACCACGACTCAATGCAGAAGTGGAACTGCCTGGCATAAGACTTCCTCTGGTCAACGACCATGAATACAACCGAATAATTTCCTATTGCTGCATCGGCATCTTAATTCCGGGTTCTTTACGATACTTTTCCTTTTTTCCGGCAAACTTCTTCTATTTCTACACACGGTCCGCTCGTATGCATTCTTTAGCTAGTGCTTTACTGTCTCACCTTCAGGTCCTTTTCCGTTAAATTTTCAAGTGCCGTCACAAGTAAAAATCATAGCTGTCGGGTAGAATTTGGAATATTTGAGATACCAAATCACCTTTCTCCATCTTCGCTTTTGCGGACTTGAGCTCTCATGGACGTTCCTTCCTTCTTACGAAGTCGTATCAATTGCTTCCTAAAACATGCATTGTTTGGCTTGAAGCAAAGTAGTTTCCTCCAGTGCCTTGCACATTTCAACTGATGATTCCTTTTCCCGGACAATTCCAAGAATTGCATGAGCAACATTTTTCACGACTGATAACTGTCACTGATTTCGCCATCTTGCCCGTCTGGTTCCAGTTTGCAGGAACCGCATTGCCTACCGCAGATGGTTGTCCCGTCACCACAAAAGATACTTCAAATGCATCAAATGTGTGACTTGACCCGTAGAGGTTCAAATGCGGGAACTTTCATGGAATTCAATGACTGGGAGCATAGAAAGAATGAGGTAAACGTAGACTCAACAGTAACAAGAAATGTTTTATTTAATTCAGATAGGTGTTGACGGTTTGAAAACTTGATGGGAAATGCCAAATCTTGACAACCTATTTAAAACGACGCATCTGATTTGGTAAACAAAGAGTGGAAGAAATATTCAAACGTTAAATTCTTGAAGTACTTATGGCCCAAACACCATGATAACGGAAGCGGAACGGCAGCGGAAAAGCCTGATCTGAGTGAGCCTGCTTGTTGGAAAGAAAACAGGCTAGATCCAAGCCAATTCCAATTGGACATATCGAAGTCACTTTCAACAACTGTCAAACTATCGGTATTTTATGGAATGGCTGAATATTGATATGCCAGTGACACAATATTACTTTATATTTTTGATTTCAGGGTAAAAATAGTAAATTAATATTTACTTCGAATTTTAAGCGTAGACCGAATCCCAAATAGACCCACATGAGAACACTTTGCCCTATTACTATGTAACTTAGTTACAAAAAAAAGTCCAATGGTATTTTAATCTATATAAGGAGTGTATCGAAAATAAGCTATCCACAAACTTTCTTTCAAATTATGTTGAAAACCGATATTTTATTCATACAAAAATTGATCCTTTATTGTACGAGGTTAAACTTGACATAATGAAGTCCGGATGAAATTTAAGTTATTCCTTCACGAATTTTCGAACTTTGGATCGAATACTCTTCATCAAGTTCCGGACAAGTGTTGCATCGCATTTTTTGGACGCTTGAGCCCAAATTTTTTTGAACTCCTGCATGTTCCCAGCTGCCTTACCAGTCTTCTTGAAGACCCTCTTCACGATTGCCCAGTAACGTTCGATGAGTCGAAGCTGAGGGCAATTTGGTGGATTGATAATTTTCTCAACGAAAATTATACCCTTTTCCGCAAGCCAATTGAGAGTGGTTTTGGCATAGTGAGCCGACGCTAAATCTAGCCAAAACAGTGGAGGTGTACTATGCTTCTTATATAAAGGCAACAATCTCTTCTGGAGACACTCAGATCGATAGATTTCCGCATTTATAGTTCCGGTAGTGTAAAAAATGGTTGACTTCAAACCACAGGAACATATTGCTCGCCATACCAGTACCTTTCGACCGAATTTCTCCACTTGAATCGACCTGTCAGCATCGCTCACATCCTCCCCAACGACGGCAGTAAAGTATTGTGGACCTGTAAGGGTTTTTGAGTCCTCCTTTACATAGGTCTCATCGTCCATCAAATGCATCCGGACGCTGCAAAAGACGTGAATACAATTTCCGGGCCCTTGTTGCTGCTCGCTTCTTCTGTTCTGCACTTTGTTTCGAGATTTTCTGCTTCTTGTAGGTCTTCAGGTGGTTTCGCCTCTTGATACGCTGGATCATTCCGACACTCGTTCCTGCTTTTTTGGCCAAATCACGTATTGACATGGATTTGTTCTTCATGATTAGAGATACCACTTTCTGCTCCAGTTTCGGGTTGGAAGAACCGGGTTTTCTGCCTCTTCCTGGTAGCTCATCCAAAGAATATTGTTCCCCAAACTTATTAATGATGGTTTTAACACTCGCATGATGAATTCCAAACCGCTTCGCCAATTTTCGCATAGTAATACCCTTCTCACTTAGCCATGTGTCCAGACCCTTAATTTTCACTTCCTTTTCAATACTTGACATTTTGAAAACGCAGAATTTGAACCGCACAAACAAGTAAACAAAAAAAAGCGCACAGCATGTAGTGTTCAGAGCATAAAAAACCATCACAAATACATGTGTACAACGCAAATGTATGTGGATAGCTTATATTCGATACACTCCTTATATAAAAATGGATTTCTGTCTGACCCCAATAGGCTCGGAGCCTACTGAACCGATCAGCGTGAAAATTTGTTTTCGGGGGTTTTGGGGGGGGGGGGAGTTTTTAAAAAATATGAGACCCCCCCCTCTGCTGGGGGGGGGGGTTTACTTTCAAATATATATATATTTGTGAATAAATCGAGAAAAGAACAAAAAAAGTAATATAAAGTAAGATTGTGGGGGTGTTGGGGGGGAATAGTTGTTTGTTGAGACCCCTCCTCTATCTATAAAGGGAGGCTCCCATACAAATGAAACAGAAGTTTCTGCGTATCTCAAGAACTAATCAAGCAAATGGAACCAAATTTGGCATGTTGGGTTTTCTGGTTGCGAAAAATGTTTCTATGGTGGTTTGAGACCCCTCCCCTCTCCTAGAAGGGGTGCTGTCATACAAATGAATCTGAAATTTCTTCATAACTCTAGATCTAATAAAGCAAATGGAACCAAATTTGGCTTGCGGGGATTTTAAAGGCAATAACTGTTTCTACGGTGGTTCGAGACCCCTCCTCTCTCTCTCTGATAGGGGGGGGGGGGGGAGCGGGGCCCCCATACAAATGAAACACAAGTTTTTGCGTAACTCGAGAACTAATCAAGTAAATGGAACCAAATTTGGCAGGTAGAGGTTTTTGAAGGCAAGAAATGTTTCTAAGGTATCTCAAGACCCCTCCACCCTATGTAAGAGGGGGACTCTCATACTAATGAAACACAAATTTGTGCATAACTCGAGAACTAATCAAGCATATGGAAACAAATTTGGCATGTGGAGGTTTTTGGAGGAGAGAAATGTTTCTATGGAAGTTTGAGACTCCTCCGCCATCTGGAAGGGGAAGGGAGTTTCCAAACAAATCCAACACAAATTTCTGCATAACTCGAGAACTAATCAAGTAAATGGAACCACATTTGGTAGGTGGGAGTTTTTGAAGGCAAGACATGTTTCTAAGTTGACTCGAGCCCCTTCCTTCTCTGAAAGGAGGGCTCATATACAAATGAAACACAAATTTCTGATTAACTCGAGAACTTATCAAGTTAATGGAACCCAATTTGGCATGTGGAGGTTTTCGAAGGCAAAAAATGATTCTTTTGTGGTTTGAGACTCCTCCGCTCACTGAAAGAGGGGTCTCTCATAGAAACGAAACACGAATTTCTGCATAACTCGATAAAAATTAAAGCAAATGGAACCAAATTTGGCATGTGGAGGTTTTTGAGAGAAATAAATGTTTCTAATGTGGCTTGAGACCCCTCCGCCTTCTGGAAGGGGTGACTCCCATAAAAATGAAACACAATTTTTAGTATAATTCGAGAGGCAATGAAGCAAATGAAACCAAATTTGACATTTAGCATGTTGAGGTTTTTGGAGGCAAGAAATGTTTCTATAGCAGTTCAATACCCCTCCCCATTAGATTTCTATATACATAAAAATGAATTTCTGTCTGTCTGTCTGTCAGACCCTTATAGACTCGGAAGTCATTTCTTTGTTTGGCCTATACAATAACCAAAACCTCTAGGAATCAACCCTTACATAATTTGATCAGATTATGCATTGATTACTTTTTTTCATTCATATCGAAACACATGTGGTCGGTAGTGTACATTTCATTTGGATATATTTCAATCGTCATCACTGTTGTGGTAATGCGCAATTAAACGTTGCAAGAACGTAACATTATTTGTTGACATTATGTTGCGTTCTCATTATGTTGCGCATGTGGCTCAAAAAAAGCATTTTGAAAACCTTTAGTATCAGAACGCTTCATTGGAACAAGAGTGTACCTTATTTGTTATGTCTCGACTAACTCCAATGTTTGTTTTGAATTGTCTTGGCAAACCATTTGAGCAACACCAATGAAATATCTAGTACATCGTTTACGTGAAATACACTCTGCTGTAATAAAATATGCTTTTTGTTACTGCAGATTTACTAAAATGAAACATGAAAACATAGTATTGAATATTAAAGATGTTTTGTGTGCTACTTGGGTATACTAATGTTCTTTACTTGTGAGCTGCATACTAGTTTTTAATTATCAGTGAAAAGACTAAACTGATACACGTAAGTGGACAAAAAAAAAACGCAATGAATAAAGACCCAAGTAACACCACTTGTCACATTAAGCTTAATAATTCACCTTTTAGACCAAGCGCATATTTTTTTTTCTAACGTCAAGAACTCTATTTCTTACACGCATATAACCGAAAAAGCGCAATAAATGTGGCATTTCTTAACATCTTTTAGGTCATATCAGATGTTTTGAAGAACATCCATAAGACAAATATTATGTTCTATGGATGCTTCCAACAGCATGTTAATAACATAATGACATGTTTTGTCAAAGCAAGCACGGTATGAACAAAGTAAAAAAATTATAAACAAGATTTTTCAATGGGGAAACGATATCGTAGCTAATGGTATTTTACGCGTTAAAGATGATTGTTTATAACTTTATCAAATAGAAAATTAAAAGTGCTTTACGCATGGAAGTTGTATCAAAATAGTATATGCGTCTCAAGGTTAGCAGTGCAACTTTCCGTTTTACCTTCCCTTATTTCATGCGCCATTGATGGGAATAAAAAACATAGAAGGTATCCCGAATAAACGATTGAACTTTAGTGAGATTTCTGTATGGAATCCACAAAAATCAACATAGCGATTTTCCAAGTCTAAAATTTTACAGTACAAGTCTACAGTACGGGTAAAAACATTTTGATTCTCAAATGTTCGTTTTTTTCTTTTCTGCGTTTTTTGTTGTGAAATTGAACAGAGTAATGTCAGTATGAAGGAAAATACAAATACAATTTTTCTTTTATATTGTGCATAGCAATATCTCAATAGACTCTCCCACAAATTAAGCGTAACAGTTAATGAAAAATGCTAAACAATCTTTATGCTTGCTTTATATTACATTTGAATAAACCCATATGCCCAATTTGGCTTCTATTTGAATCAGTGAGTGGCATCACAGTCTTACATTTAGGTAGTTTTTTTTATGCCAGTTTTTCAAATAAACGTTTTTTCAGCCGTCACTGTATTGGATTCACAATCTATTCCGAATAATTTCACTATTGCATGAGAATGTTGAAAACATGTTTAAAATTCATCTTGAATGCAACCTATCAACATATTTACAAATATCTAGCATACACGCTATTTCCAAACAATCCGAAATTAAGCACGTTTGACTCAAATCAGTCAAAAGTATGGCTACTCAAAAAAGAGTAAATATAGTTCGTAGTGGTAAGATGACAAACAGTCACCGATATTTTCAAGAAGTAAAATTTAAGTTGATCGAACCAAAATAGAACAAAAATATGTTCGGTGTTCTGGTACCACGTTTGAACCGAATGAGTGTGGAAAAACATCCTCAAAACTTTTTAAAAACTAGACATGTTTGGTTTTTCATCCTCACGTTTTTTTTCAAAAATATTATTTTTTTGTTTTTGTGGAGGTTTGTGTTGGGGGTATTGGGAGTACTAACAACAATCAATATGAAACTAGCGATTTGAAAATGGTTCTCTGTTGTAGACTCTCTTGGTCCGAAGTACACCTTGCAATACATTCTTGCGCTTTTTGGAACTAGAATCTTTGTTTTATTTTGATTCGCTGTGTTATGTTGACAAAATATTTGAGGGTGTGTTCGTGTGAGAGTAACTATTACGGGCGAATCATTAAGCTTGGGATCGATGTGCTGGTACTTCCTGAGCCAAAAACTAAAGCCATTTTTCTCTTGACCAGCGGCTGGATGGTACTAATCTAAGACAGAAAGTAGAGTAAACCCAATCCAGCAAGTTCAAAAGTAGCCATAACTGGAAAAATCATAACCATAGCATCGTACAAATTTTCAATAAATCGCAGCATGAATAACTCTCTTGCATTGCGGACTAAGCTCGATGGCAAAACAAAGGGAACTTAGAAAACTTTGAATTGCGAGATCAAAGAACAATCCAAACATAAAGGACAGTGGTACCATACAGCAGAATCTCATCAAAAGATGTTCTTCACCCTGCTGCTAACTCCATTGATCCTTCACCGATACACACGCGGGGAGGAGCTATCCATCCCAATACGTCCATAAATCTTCGCTTGCTCGGAAGAAGACAAATCAGCTACTCAAATCAATTCGAATCCCATCAAATTGCCACCCTTCAGTCTTGGGAAACAACTTCGACAATAATCCATCCCAGCGTCGAGACACATCAAACGGGATGAATTTCAATTCTTACATAAGTACCGTGCGGAAGCCCTTCGGAGATCGGCCTAACAAGATGACTATAAATATCGTAATTCAAATCGAAATCCACCTTTATCGTCCTTTCTGCCAAGTGAAGCAGCGCGGAAGAACGAAGGATTAAAACGGAACAAACGCCCATTGTCAACTCCATTGGGTGATCAAACACTCAGTCCAGGGTTGTTTGACTTGACTTTTCTGTCTGCTCGCGTTGCCGCCGCCGTTCTTGGTGGGGGAAGTCAACGAAATCAAAGGAGGATAATGATTGGTGGGCCGAAGAATGAATCGGAAAACCTTTGGTTTCCTTGGCAACAGAAAGTTAACACTGTTGTTTGTTTTGGACGTTGGAAAAGTTTTTTTTTTTTTTCTTTCGACATCAATCAAAACTTGCTTTGATCATTTTTGTTTGTGCTGCACCTGACATTTGAAGTATTCTCAATTCGAAACCCACGTCAAGCGGGAACGAAGTTTTACTTGTTGCTTGGGAGCATGGCGTTGTTTTGAAGTCTTTTTAATAGGCTCCTTCCAGCCTTATGTGTGATTAGGTCGAAATTGTTTTCGTGATTTTCTAATAGTTTTCATTGTTTTTATTGGTGCAAGAAAAAAAGTGACCTTTTGAGATAAAAGATGGTAAGGTGGAATAGTATTGTTTTTTTTATTTTTTTTGAAAAGTGAAAAATAGCTGATTTTTGGAATTTTGTTTTAAAGATAACTATAAATGTATGACAAAAATGGAATACATATGTTTATTCTGCCGTTTTCGGGCTAAAAAAAAATTATTTTTTTGGCCTACATTGGGCAACTCCTCGGCCGCTACACCAGGTGCAGCGTGGCACCTCCGACGGCAACCTGCTAATCGGCGGACATCATAGAGGCCGCACCGTTGGAGCTAGAACAGAAATCGATATTTTTCACTTAATTTCCGATCAATTTCCTGTCATCGTACGTAGGATTTTTGATTATGTTGAAAAATTAAAAATTGAAACGCTTTTGAAAAAATCAGGTTTTCGGACGCAAAAATGAACATAAAAGCTTGCACCGAAGAGCCATTTTTTAAGATAAAACGTATAATGACAGAAATAATTGTGTAAAATTCAAAAATTTAAATCACGTTTAAATCGGACGAACCGTTTTTGAGTTATGATGTCCGCCAACTTTGAAAACATGGTTTCGAGATAATCGCGTTTGAAGTTTTGAGTCCAGTTTTTCATCAAATTCGTCTACATACCTTCAGTCTGCTATGCCGGGACCATAAAAAATCCCTTCGACAACTCGTTTCTCGAGTTCTTGCCACTTCCTGGCCGCCAATATGCTCCTCCTGGCCTCCTTCGCGCCTTCCTGGCCTCCTTCGGGCTTCGCACAAAAATAATGGCAGGTCGTTCCGATGTCCAGATGCAGCACTCTCATTACTTTGAGAATCCTGTTCAGTCTCTCGTTGAAATTGCAGGCCACCAAATTTGAAGCAATTTCAACAACTTCTTTGCCACTGTGAATAGTTTTTGGAGACAGCGCCCAGATGCTTGCGTTGAAGCTTTCATTGGTGTTTTGCGTATATCCGCCGAGACAACGTTCAAGCAGTTCATCGCGACTCAGATCTTGATAGACAGGAAGTATGGCTGTGTAAATTTCCTTTTTCATAGCTGATTTGTGTTTGCTGAGCTCGGTGTTAAATTTTGACTTCTGCTACGGTCAGTCTCAAAATTGAGCGTACATGTGTGATTCATAAAGAAATCTCCAAGTTTTTTAGGTTATGAAGAAAAAAAAAAAAAAGTAGAAGGTAGGAAAAATATTTTTTTTGTTTTGTGATGGGCAAAAAAAAAAAAAAAAAAAAATTTTTTTTGTTGGGGAAAAAAAAAAAAAATCGGGGGGAAAAAAAAGGGAAAGGATATTAATAAAAAAAGTGAATAAAAGGGGGGAGTGGGTTTTTGTTGTTGTTTGTTGGGGGGGGTTTCACCAGCTTCCTGGTCACCGTTGCTGGAATACTATTCCAAATCCCCTGAATCGCCAGTTTGAGCTCCTTTTTGTTTCTTGCTTTTGATTTATTGGTGTTATTCAATCGGCGCTTAACTTCCCGCCACAAGTGCTCAATGGGGTTCAAATGCGGTGACTGCGAAAGGGGTTCTCAGTTGCCTAGGAACATTGTAAAACAACCACTCTCGTACAATATGCGACGTGTGTTTTGGATCATTGTCCTGCTGAAAGTAATAATCACGCGGTACACGGAGAAAATCTAAAATGCTGAAATGCATATTATATATTACTTTCTACGCTTTATTCCTTTTAAATCACCGCAATGCATAAAAAGTATGCATTGAATCAATATATTTTATGCATTGCAATACATTTTAGATAATTATTATTTTTCGTGCATATTGCGTTACCGGCGTTATATACTTTAGGAGCTTGGACGACTTGTGCAAATTTAATTTTCTTTTGTCTCCTGAAAGCGCGTGCATTTTACAAAGTTTGCATCGCTCCGCCGTCGACGAATTGAAAGTTGTAATTACCGCGTTTTCACGAGCTCGTAATCTTATTCATTTCGGACGTTGAGTTGATCGTTTGTAAATTGTACGGTTAATTGCCTGAGTGTAAGAATAAAATTGAAAGAACTTTTTTCAAAATTTTTTGGCTTTTATTTTATTCATATAATCACAAGAAAAAAACATCCAAAAATAATCTTCTTTAATTTTTATATAAATATGCGTTGCAATGCATAAATTCGAGTTATGCATTGAAAAGCATAAGTTTAAACAAATATGCATTGCAATGCATATAATTAAGGTATGCTATGGAATGCCTAAATTTGATAAATACATTGGAATGCATATATTTGATTTATTCTTATCTATGTATAAACCTGGTTTATTCACCCCAATCACTGGATAGATCGAATATTCGATTTTCGCATAGAATTTATGCTTTTTAGTATATATGTTTTTCTCCGTGTAGTTCCAATTTTTGCCCATTTTGTCCATCGTGGTGTCGATAAACTCCACAACACCCTCACCACTGGCCGCAATTGAACCCCACAGCATGAAGCTGTCTCCTCCGTGTTTGACAGCAGAGCTTAAGGGCTTACGCTGCAGCATTCTCGACGGCAGCCATTACCTCAAAATTTAGAATAAATTGATACAACTTAGAATCTGTACTAGATATTGCATATTTAATCACATCAGTTTCTGAACTTGCTTGCTGTGAGCAATCTGATAGAGTTCGATTCGATGTTCCTTTTACTAACAATCAAGATTTATCCATTTGAAATAGCGAGGTAAGTTTGCGAGAGAGAGAGATAAAAGATAGGAAAAAATCCATGGCGCAGCAATTCACCTTAAATGCTTGACCTCCAACGACAAATTCAATTCTCTCCAAACCATCTGTCTTCCATCGGATCCGAATAGATTATTTTTCATCTCGCGGGTGAAAATTACCTTGTTCCAAAACTCCAAAGGCTTGTCAATATGCTCCTTTGCAAAATCCAGTCGCTTCTTAATATTTGCTTTTGAGAGAATAGGCTTCTCCCGAGCAACCCTTCCCCTCACATTGTGTCTGTGAGCCACACGCCGAATCTCCCGATATTGTCAGCGACCACGTTGGCCAATTTCGAAATACTTGTCTTAGGTTCTTTTCTTATTATGCGCACGATTCCTCGTTCGTCAGCAGCGGTCAAGATCCGTTTGCGGCCTCTGCCTGTGCGGTTCTTCAAAGTTCCCTCGAATTTCCTCTTGTTTACGATTTTCTGCACTGTGTAATGCGTTCTTTCAATAGCAGTCGCTATTTCCCGCTACGATTTTCCACGAAGGCACATACTGATCACTTGAGTGCGCATGGAAATATCGGTTTCTTTCCTGGTGATGGCCATTTTGATCCAAACACAATAAACTTCCAGACGAAAATCACTAAGATCGCTGCCAATGCTGCTGAGAGTTGTTGACAGTATGCACTGCTAGAAAAATTCACTTAAATTGAGAATGTTGTGTTTATAAAACGAATTGTTTTGAAAATAGTAAAGGTGAATGCTCAATTTTGTAACCTCGAAAATGTTTCATTTCTGGACTTTTATTCGATTAAATTTTGTTGAAATCCTTTTCAATAATTGAAGTCCATGTTTTGCAAGTTGAGTTATTATAGAATTGAACTACAACAGAAATAATATTTTTGTAAAGTATTATCCCCCCAAAATAATCAAAAAGTTCTTCACGTCATGTGTGTTTGATCAATTTTAAGACTGACTGTATGTGCACCAGGAATCCGCTCCTTCTGGGCAGCCGTCATGTTCTGCCGGCGTCGGTGGTGTAGTGGTAAGCGTGACTGCTACTTGGCACCCCAGTGGGTCTGGGTTCAATCCCAGTCGACGTCGGTGGTTTTTCTGAGGCGAAAAAATCTAGTCACGTCTTCCTTCGGAAGGGAAGTAAAGCCGTTGGTCCCGGTTCATATTCATGAGTCGTTAGGTAGGGTCCAGGTGGTGGAGTCGTCTTCCTGGCGTCGGTGATTGTCACCATGTGAGGAAATAGGCCGTCGTAAAATAAAGATTAAAAAAAAAAAAAGCCGTCATGTTGTGGTTTCTCTTCCGTGGATATTGTACTAAGTATGACGTTGAGGAGGTCATCCGAAGTGTGTTCAACATCGTGGTGGCGATATAAATGAATTTCTTTATTGAACCTAGCCTAATTGAGACTTATTGCTACAATGCTACATAATATGCTTAAAGCGAGAGAGAACGAAAGAGAGAACCGGAGGTGCCTGGTAACCAAATGTGTTGGGAATTTATTGCAGTTGACAAAGTGTCGAGAACTGCGGATAACAGTGTAATTGGAGAAATGTTAAAATTGAGCCTGGGAACTACGCATCGTTGGCGGTTGCAACATGGGCTATTGAACTTGGGTGTTCTTGCCCACGTTACAAGACCTTTACGATGGAAATATTGTTGCAGTGGCCATATGCAACTAAGATAATTTATGCACTACATCTCCCCTTTTTAAGGAAAATGATGATCGTAGAGAAATCATTTGAATACTTTACTCAGTGTTATCAAACACCTCCAATATTTAAGGCAATCATATACGTTTTTACTGTTTAGTTTTCATTACAATTTGATAATTCTATTTTTGTGTACTATTTTTTGTTCATTTGTTTCACAATTTTTTATTATTACATTTGGGTGGTCGATAGCAAGAACCTCGTAGGGTCCGTTATAAACTGTGTCTAGTTTTCTATTGTTTTCGGTTTTTAAAAGAATTTTTTTTCCTAATCTAATATTTATGGGGTTTGCTATTTCTGCTTGTTTAGCTATTCTCTTATGTTTAGATTTGACTAATAGTTCTTTTGCCTTATTTGCTACATATTGCAATTTAAATTTAAATTTTGTATAATAATTATCATAGTTAAAAACTGGATCAATTTTTGAGGAGTTCACTAAACTTTGGGAATGATTCACTAAATTACCAAAAACTGTATGCTCAGTGTTGGGAGTAGTGTTATAACAGAAAGTGTAGAATTGAAGCCAAGAATCCTAATCATCAAGTTGCTCGTTAATGAATTGTCGAAGATATTCATTAAGGCATCGATGATTGCGTTCGAAGGCACCAATTGTTTGTGGGTGGTAAACTGTAGAAAAATTGTGGTTAATTGACAGTAGTTGACATATATTTTTGAACAGTTCGTTTTTATATTCTGTTCCTAAATCAGTCTTAATTAAAATTGGACATCCGTATATGAGTATAAGGTGCTCAACAAGTGCTTTCGCTAATTTTTGAGCTTGCTTATCAGGTATAGGTATGGCAATAACATGCTTTGTGAGATCACATTGTAGTATTAATGCATATCTATTTCCTTTTTTAGTTTTAGTCATGGGACCTATTGTATCAATGGACACAACATTAAATGCATTCGTGGGTGTATTAGTTTCAATGATTTTTTTTTTGTATGTACCGTGTGTTTGTTTCTTTTACAATCAATACAGTTGTTAACGAACTGGTTGATAGTGTTTCGCATATTTTTCCAGCAGTATGTTTTTCGTAGTTTGTTCAATAATCTTGTAGCATCAACTTGTCCTCCGAGCGGGGATGTATGGTTCTCGAGGATTATTTGATTTATGCCATTTTTGTTTGAAATAATTATCGCTGGTGTATAGATATTTACGTCGACTTCGTTATGTGATTGGTTGTATAATGATTTAAAATCTTCAGTATTTATTTTTGACAAAATAATACTGTTCCTTGCAATTGCTAGCTTTTAAATATTCAAGTACTTGGCCATTTAGTTAATTGGGTCAATAATTTCTTCAAAGTCTTTAGTAGATGTGCACATCTTTGCAGAAAATTGCGCTTGAGCAAGATTCTTTTTCAATTTTTTATCAAATATTTTTATTGCCACCGCTGTCTGTATCTCATCAATGTCGGTTATTAATTTGGGAAGATCAAACGCATCAATGTTATTCACTGATCAGTCTTTGAGCTACCGATTTGAGTGACATTGTTGGGTTTACTTCTTGTCATAGACCTTGTCTGAATCGGTAAGACAGAGATAGTTTTTAGTTCATCTGAATCAACAATTACACGTGAAAGAGCATCGGCGCCGACATTTAGCTTTCCTTCTACGTGTTCAATGTTGAAATCAAATTCTTCCAAATCAACTCTGATTCTAGTCAATCTAGACGAAGGGTTTTTCATTGTGAATAGATATACGAGAGGTCGATGGTCATTTTTGACTGTAAGCAATCCTAGATAAGGTCGAAAATAGGTGATTGCCCAGTGGATTGCAATTAGTTCTTGTTCTATGGTGGACTTATTTCGTTCATCTTTAGTAAGGGACTTACTTGCATATGACACTGGCAAATAAGTGTCTCCGTATGGTTGTGTTAACATAGCACCACATGCCATTTTAGATGCATCGGTACTTAAGATAAAAGATTATTAGAAATCGGGAAATTTCAAAATTTGAGGGGATAATAGTTTGTTTTTTTTTTATTTCAAACGAATTTTTACAATCTTCGGACCATTCAAACTTTACATTTTTCCGTAATAAATTGTTCAAGGGATGGGCTAGTTCTGCAAAATATGGTATAAAACGCCTGTAACAGTTACAAAATGCAACGAATCGTCAAACATCGTCTGCATTTTTGGGTGTAGGAAAATTACTGATTGCTAAAAATTTTGATTTATCAAGCTTGATTCCTTCATTTAAAATATGGTGACCAAGATAAGTCACGTCAGAACAAAAGAAATGGCATTTGGCAGGGTTAAGCTTCAAATTGCGTTGACGAAGTTTTTCAAAAACAAGTTCTAAATTTTGTAAATGATGATTAATTGAACAGCCGATGACGATAATGTCATCGATGTATAAAAATGCACAATCCACGGGAAGACCACTCAAAGCTATGGTCATCATCCGCTGGAAACTGTTAGATGATATATTGAGACCAAAAGGAAGTCTCTTAAATTCGCAATGACCTGTTTCGGTGGAGAAGGCTGTAAATTGTTTCGAAGCATCATCAATTTCAATTTGATAAAAATCCGAACATCAGATCTAGATTAGAGAAATATTTTGCTCTACCTAACTGATCTAAAATATCATCAATTCTAGGGAGCGGGAATTTATCTCCTAGAATTTTCTTATTCAGTTGCCTTAAATCTATAACGAGACGCCATTTTTTATCGTCTATCGTAGATTTCTTAGGGACAACAAGAATCGGTGAGTTGTAAGGAGATACTGAATTTTTCATTTTTTCATTTTTCATTTTGCAGCGTTTGGTGGGGCAATGAGAGCGCAAGTCAATCCAAAGCCGAGGGTTAGGGAGGGGTAATGGCGAACTGGTCTATGCGGACTACTTGAACGCCATTGGCGGTGATAAGGATTAGGTTGGGGTAAGGGGTTTGTAGTGTTTTTTGGATTGAGATGGCCGCGTTGCTATAAAATGATCTGAAATGTTTAATTTGTTTGTGATTTGAAACTAGTAGTGACTGTAATATAACTTTTTCATCTTAAGTAAGATGAATGTTTTTGATAGTTTGACAGTTTTGATTTCGCATATACTTATCTTTGTGTGCTGTCTTTGATTTTTTCGAGGATGCTTCACATGTACTTTTTCTTGAAATAGATATGATCACTTCCTTGTCAAAACCGCATGTAGCCTAGCGCTGAGTAGGTCCTTCGCACTTCAATCGATCCATTTCACAGCCGTTCTCGATCATGAAATCAATTAGAAAATAAGAGCGAAGAGGGTGTTAGTGGTTCATAATATGCAGGGCGTAGGTGAGAGATTATTGGTGATATTTTCACGACGATATTTTCGTTTCTCTGACTAAGAATTCCGAATTCCTAACCTAACAAAATTTGAACAGCATGAACCAGAAGTAATAATGTTTGAATCAAAAAGGATTTAAAAAAAAAATACTGGATTAAATTTAGACAACAACATTTTAAATTCTAGCCTAGCTTTGGATCTAGTACTCATCCCCATCCCAAACTTAACAATATTTCAAATCACTGACTAACTAATCTGACACTTGGAAAAGAACAGTTCTATTTCCTATCTAGTTTCTTTTTTTCTATTTATTTATTATCTGGTATGGAGGACACATGCTATAAAATGCATGGAAAGGTAACGATAAAATAAGAAGAAAGACTAGCAACCCCCATCCAACCCCAACCACCTCCATCGCCCGTCCCGACAGACACGCGCATCCCGTCCACAATGCGCAGACCCCCCAGTGCCATGCACTAATACTCGAGAGTCGATATTAGTACACGAGACTGAAGAAGTCCGCACACCGTAGACGAAACACGCGTATCCGTCAAGACAAGCAACAAATGTAGCTGAGATCAAACGGAAACTACCAATTCCTCCTCTAATTTTCCAGTTACAGGCATTCCACTAAAAAGCTCACACTTTCCAGGATTCATACATGGAAAGGTTCATTCTATTGTTCCAATGGTGTTCCCTAAGCGGGCCAAAATGACTCCGCGTCCTATCTCTAATATACATGCTTGTCATCGTCAGTCTCAAGTAACACTTTTCTATGACTATGTGCTTCATTTCGAACAGTCAGATAATTACCCTGATCAAAACATTCACCCCTTTCGAAAATGTTGCAATTACATTTAGTTATTATACCATGAGCAAACAGGTATTTCGGTTATTCATTCCATAAAAAAAATGGATGAGTAACAACATAAGTTGTCAATAAAATGAAAAGTGTACTTTTAGTCGTTTCCCTTAGATTGATAGTAAGAAGTCTAAGAGTGAATTGCGGCATAGCTCGCTAGTATCACATCTGATGTTAGTGCCTTTTTATAAACGTTCTACGACGTGGCAGCGAAATAAATGATAAGAAAATGTGATACTTTCACTACTGGTCAAATTCTTGGTCTCACATGCATGTTTATAGCATGAGATAAGCCCTCTCACCGTCGACAAGGTGACAAATTTGACCTACGAGAGGGTCTTTACTTTAAACACTTATTCTTGAGCAGAAATTGAAATGGAATCGAAATTACACTGAAATGGAACCGAAACGAAATCGAAATTAAATTGAAATGGATGCAAAACGGATTCGAAACGGAACCGGAATAGAACCGAAATGTAATTGTAATGGAATTGAAATGGAATCGAAACGAAACCAAAGCGGACCCGAAATAGAACCGAAATGGAGACGAAACGGAATCGAAACGAAACCGATATGGAGCTGAACCAGAAGTGAAATGGAACTACTGTGATTAACACCCCTCTTCTATAGTAAGTCAAACACTAGACCCTCGCTGAGCGGACCCTCCGCACTGTTGCTAAAATAAACTACTTGGAAAGGTTAAATCTACTACTCGTGTTTCCTAAGCGGGCCCTCCGCGTCCTATCTCTAATAAACATGCTTGTCATCGTCAGTACAAAGTAACAGTTATCTGTGGCTTTGTGCTTCATTTCGAACAGTCAGATATTTACCATGATCAAAACATTCACCTTTTTCGAAAATTTTGCAATTACTTTCACTTATTACACCATGGGTAAACCAGGTATTTTGGTTATTCATTCCATGAAATAAATGGATAAACAACAACATAAGTTGCCACGAAAATGAAAAGTGTACTTTTAGTCGTTTCCCTTTAATTGAAAGTAAAAAGTCTAAGAGTGAATTGCGGCCAGTATCACACCTGATGTTAGTGCCTTTATATAAACGTTCTACGACGTGGCAGTGAAATAAATGTGCAGAATATGTGATACTTTCACTACTGGTCAAATTCTTGGTCTCACATGCATGTTTATAGCATGAGATAAGCCCTCTCACCATCGACAAGGTGACAAATTTGACCCGCGAGAGGGGAGTTGTAAGGAGATACTGAAGGCTGTTTAATATCTCGTTGCAACATTTGATCAACTTGAACTTTGATTTCCTCGCGATGAATTTCGGGAAGTCTGTAATTTTTTATATAAACCGGTGTCAGTGTCAGTGAGGTTTACTGTCTGTTTATAAAAATTGTTACATGTAAGATTATCAGTTTCCAAAGCAAAGATGTCCTGATATTTCTGACATAAATTCGTTACATTTAATTTTAAATCTTGTGGGGTGTGTTCCAAATCATTGCTTGGTAATTTATTAAAGGAATAAATTTCATAGTTTTCAATATCGAACAAGTGACGAGAGAAATTTCGTTTAACTTTGACCGTTTCGTTTGTACACCCAAAATTTGAAAAAATGGCAAAAAATGCACTGCCCCAAAATTGAAATTTCTGTAATCATATCTTGAGAAAACCGCATGATAAGTAAAAAAACTATTTTGCCCATGTTGATCTACAAGGCGTGTTACGAAATAAACTAAGCTATGCAAGTGTATGCGATTGATAAGTTGCACTCAGGTTGGTAGAAAACACATTCATAACAAATGTACTCACCACCTTACACACACATTGAATTTTTCGAAGCAAACAGCCCACAGCCAATGTTGCATTTTGTCTCCAAGTGACAGTTTGTAGCGAAAAATGAAACAAAATCATGCGAAATCGCAATACAATCTTGCTATTTTATTTTAGGTGTAGTGTTCAAAAATTTCAAAACGGCTTGGTTGGAATTGATTATAGAATGAAAGATAAACACTCCTGGCACTATTTCATTGGATTTTACTAAGAAAATTTTGTGAGTATCTCCGATATTTATGCGTCTAAACACTTCGCATCGAGGTGGAAGAAAAATATTACCATCTAAGTCATCATGAATGGGGATTTCGAAAACTTCTGATTTGCATCTACCTGTTAGCATCCAGGTGTCATAATTAATTGAACAGGAATAATTGCATAAAAAATCACTACCGAGTATTCCATCGGTGGGAATCGGTAATTGACCATCAACTATATGAAATTTATGTTGAAATTTTCCTTGATTTGGTAGTAAAATATTGGAAGTAGCAGTACCTTAAGTAGACACTGAATGGTCGTTAATTCCAGAAATATAGCATTGGTCATTAGTATTAACAAAAGTTGTGGGGGGTATTTTGCTTGCCTTGAAAATAGATATTTCTGCTTCAGAGTCCACCAGTAAGGTGCATCCTGTTTCAAGAAAATCTAATTTCAGGACTACAAAATTACTACATGATGGGTTAATTGAGAAAAAACGTTTCCCTGGCGATGTAGCATTTGTGCTAATTGCTGGGGAGGGATTTGTTGCTGCGTTTGCTGGCTGTTTGCTATTCCTCCAATTTGTGGTTGGAATTGGGGGACCTGGGAGTTTCCCTGGCTGTTGTAAAATATTTGACGGCCAGGTGGTCCTTGGTAGCGTAGTTGGTGCTGATAGTTGTTTCTACCACGCCAATTGTTGTTAGCACCGGTTCTGAAATTGTTGGAAAAATTGTTGTTGCCGTTGTAGTGGCCATTACGAAAGGAATTTCTACCCCGAGGTCGGTTTCCTCGGCCGCTGAAACCGCGGCCACGACCTCTATAAACATTGTGGTGTTCTCTCACATGAAAAAATTGTGGCCGGGACATTGACGGCTCCTGGTTGTCGTTTTCTTGCAGTTTTTGAACTGCATCACTATTTTTTTCAAAAGTTCCTGCTTTCAAGATTAATTTTGAATCAGGATTTGTAATTCCGTTGGCAAGCGCTTCAACCCCGCCTAGTAGCCATTTTCTCGGCAGTGTCTGCCGGAATATTCTCATTAATATATGCTGATCGTAAATCATTAGCTAGTTTTTCTACTGTTTAGCAGCTTTAAGCTTGGCTAGAACTCCGACCGCTGAAATTTTTGCTCCACAGCGAAGTTTAATTGCGGAGATGATTTGTTGTAGCTCATTCAACTCGCTAATTGCTTGGCCAATTGCTGCTCCTACTAATCTCGTTTTTACAAAACGTACCACTGTGGCTTTCGCGTCAGCCTTCTGATCAGCTGTTGCCGCTTGAAATTCTGTATCGACGGTGTCGGAATACAACGCGACAGCATTGACGAAAGCGTTTAATTGTGCCGGGGAACCGTCGTAGGTATTAACCAACGAGGTTCCCAATTTGATATCAACGGTAGGCATTGTCCCAATTTTTCTACAAGCTTTTTTCAGTTTAATACAACAGACCACCTACACTGCTGTTTCAATGGATATACGGTTTTTAGTTGCCAGTTTAAGCTTAATTAACTCTTTTATTTCATTGTATTCTGAACGAGACCCTTTGATATAAAAATTTAACACATTTTCTGGAATAAATTTTTCGCTTTAATAGTCTACACTCTAAATCTTTATAAAAGGTAGTAGCGTTCGACAATTTTTGAATAAGCGTAACCCTTTTATAATTTCTAAATGGTGCTTTCTTTAAATTATTTAGGATTTTGGATAACTCTTTAATTATATGCTGAATTTTATAATCTAGTAAATCAAGATCCATTTACAAATTATTATGGGTTGTTTGTTATTACTTATTGTTACCTTAGTTTTATGATGGCTCTCTCCAGATGGTCGTTTGGGGACCACTTGCTCCACTCTTCCGGTGCTGCTTGTTCCATTGCACATCACGTCATCTGATTTCGCATTGCATGCATCACACCTGCATCTCAGGTTTCAGTCTGGTACAATGCACGTCATAGCATTGCGTCGTCAACCGTTTTATCGTTGATTTCAGGGGTCACTGGGGTCACTGGGGTCGCTGGATCTTTCATCAGTTAATCTGGTTTTTGTTCTGAACCGATCACCTTTGGCTTCAACAAAAACTTAAACCTCTCTGTGTACACTGAAGTGTCTATTGTGTGATCGCTTCGTTTAAGTTGGCGAGTGATTACGCTGCGATTCTTGTGGCACGCTTCCTCTCGCGTTTAACTAGCGTTTTGTAGAGGGCTAGCACCACTTGGAGAATCAGAAGTCCAATAATAATGTTCAATTTTAGCTCATGGCTAAAATGAAAGTCTGTATGCACTTCTTGTGTGTTAATGATCGTTAGATCATGATCACCTTCTTGGGAAACTTTTGGGGAGGATTTTTGATTCCCCATGTTTCAATACACTTTCACTTCATAATAGCATTCGGGCGATATTGACGATTCTTCTTGTGTCCCGAAATCACTCAATCAGTTTTTCAAACTTTAACTAGAGTTTCCAACGTTCGCGGACTGCACCTGCACGGTCGCCATGTACTAAGTATGACGTTGCGGAGGTCATCCGAAGTGTGTTCAACATCGTGGTGGCGATATAAATGAACCTAGCCTAATTGAGACTTATTGCTACAATGTTACACAATATGCTTAAAGCGAGAGAGAACGAAAGAGAATATCGGAGGTGCCTGGTAACCAGATGTGTTGGGAATTTATTGCAGTTGACAAAGTGTCGAGAACTGCGGATAACAGTTCAATTGGAGAAATTTTAAAATGAGCCTGGGAACTATGCATCGTTGGCGGTTGCAACATGGGCTTTTGCGAGACCTTGACGATGGAAATATTGTTGCTGTGCCACATCGGTTGGCCATATGCAACTAAGATATTTTATGCACAACAATATCTTTGGTGCAATGTTGCCATCAGTTACCTCTTCATATCCGCTGTCGACGGCGAGTTCCTCTTGATAGCAAGTCCATAATTGATGGTGAGCTCATCTACTAATTTTCCGGTCAATGATCGCTTACCGCTGAGTCGTTTGGTCTTCTTTACTAGCTGACCAAGCCGGCTGCCTATTCGCTTTTGTACATGATCGACACAATCCTTTTTGCACACGACTTAGTCGTCGAATGGCTGTGAATCCTGGATCTCCTTGAAGGTTTTATTTAGTATCACCGTCTCCAATATACTGAATATATTTGACACCGTGCAAATCTACCGATCTGCGAAACATTTCAGTGATCGAATCCAGTTCCATATTAGCACCCTCGTGGTTTCGTTGACAGCTGCGCTTGTGATCTTCCTTTTCTTTCCACTCATCGTACACTCTTAGAAAAAATCATGTAAATTTAAGTCTACTTAGATGCACGTAAAAGGAGCGTGCCGTTAGACCAAAATTTGCGTCTGTTCTTAGATTTACAAGACCATAAAAACTCGAAATATTAACTTACATGACATGACGTAAAACTAAATTGAGGTACACACAACGATGTTTTCCAGATGCTGCTACTGTTAATGCAAATATAAATGCTTCTTGATTCCAGTTTTTTTTTAAGAATCTACACAGAAAGAAAATCTGAATTTTCACTGTGATGTAAATATCAGAACATGCAAAATTTTGTTTCATTCCACACGAAGCAGCAACTTGCATGAAATAGTTCTAACAAAGAAGAGCGTTTGCATACAATATTATGCGTAATGTATGCAATGATCCAAAATATTACACGATGTATAATGTAGTATTCGATCCGAGAGTGGCAACATGCCAGCTAACACTTCAAGACTCATGGTAACAGTGATCAAATCCCCGACCTCATTTGGAAAATGATAGCTGCAAGGAGGGGCAACTTAAAGGGTGTCCACGATGAAATTGCCACACACAAAATTGATTCGCAAAATTCGAGTTTTCATCCGATTGCCATCAAATTTTCAGGGATTGAGAAATAACTATTAAACTTCATTTTACCATTTTACTCGTATTTTATTTACAGTCCATACGCAAATGCCCGCACCTTGGCCTTAACCCCGGCCATAAGATTCTGCACAACCTGTGAATCAACCGTTTTTTGCATGTAAACCCATACTTTCTTCAGTTCCTCGACTGTCCTTCACTACCTTAGGTCGTTTAAGAAGGTGCTGCTTCATAATCGCCCAGTACTTCTCGATGGGGCGGAGCTCCGGAGTGTTGGGAGGGTTGAACATTTTCGGCACGAAATTGACCTTATTGTCCGCATACCACTTCAGCACGTCCTTGGAGTAGTGGCATGAGGCCAAATCCGGCCAGAAGATTGTTGGGACGTTGTGGGCCTTCAGGAGAGGAAGCAGCCGCTTCTGGAGGCACTCTTTTATGTACACCTGTCCGTTCATCGTGTCCTGGGTCACGAAAGGTGCACTCCGCTTCCCGCACGTGCAGATGGCTTGCCAAACCAGGAATTTCTTCGCAAATTTGGACATCTTCTGAGTGCGGACATGCTCCGGAACGCTGAACTTATCCTTGGCCGTGAAAAACAGGTTGCCGGGGATCTGTTTGAAGTCGGCCTTCACATATGTTTCGTCGTCCATGATGCAGCATTCAACTTTCGTCAGCATGTTGAGGTACAACTTCCTGGCACGGGTTTTGGCGGACTTGTTATGCTTCTCGTCGCGATTAGGGGCCTTTTGTACCTTGAACGTTCGAAGCCCAGCCTTAGTTTTGGCCTTCTGGACAAAACTTCGGCTTAGGTGCAGCTTCTTAGCCACATCCCGAACGGAGGCGTTCGGATTTCGGTTGAAGGCCCCAACTACGCGGTTGTGATTTTTGGTGTTGTACGGAATACTTTTTCCTTCACTTCTGGGCTTCCGATCGGTGGTCAACCGTTCCTCGAACCGCTTAATCACTCGCGACACCGTGGAATTCGCGATTCCCAACGTTTTAGCGATGGAACGATGCGAGAGATCCTTGTTCTCGTGATGAATGCGCAAGATTTTATCACGCACGAGCTGTTCTTTCGACTCCATTTCCGCGAGTTTTGATCACAGGACTTTAAAACTTGCAGGATGTAAATAATGCACTATGAACTAAATCCACCCAAATTTTCATTAAATTCTACCCAACGGTTAAAAAGTTAGAGCAATTTCATAGTGTGGCAATTTCATCGTAGACACCCTTTAATGATCAATTGCCTCAAAAAAGTTTTCACAGTGGGAAGCATTGCCAGAACAATGCTTTTAAGAGGGTCAGAAATTTCGAGGTACTTGAAGATACCTTCGGCAATGTCATCAAATAAGAACAGCTCAGTTGAGGAAGGGGTTTCTGTTCTTAAAATCGGGGCATCGGGGCTTTTGGGTGTCCCCGGAAGGGATGGAAAGTCCTGGGTGTAGTTAGTACTACGGAAACCAGGAAGAATTGTTTTTTCTTTTATTCGACCTTTCCTTAAAATGGGCAGGCTGATTTCGGGCTTCTATTCAGCAACTTTCCGTGGGCGGACGTGTCTTCGCTTCCGTGAAGCATCTTCCGGAAAGCTGAATGATGAGGTTTCGTTTTGGGCTGAAAATAGACAACCCATGGACCAGCAGAACTATCTGGATAAGCACGTGATCGGGTAACTCTATGAGTTACCTCATCATCTCGCGCCATAGATGCTTTATCTTCCGACAAATCATCCATGGCTCGTTCGTGAAAGCTTATGACGCTCAACCACTTAGGCAATAAATATAAAAACACACACACACGCACACACACACAAACACACACGCACACACACACACACACACACACACACACACACACACACACACACACACACAGAAAGAGAAAAAAAAATAAACATATTTTCTATGTACTACTATCTCCTGCTACCGGGCGACGAACGTGTGTTGTCGCTTGTATCGGTGAGCGATGCGCAACGAGTGTGTTACGACGGTCGGTGATGGTTGGCAGATGAACGGATGAACGCTAACACTAGGTGGACTGCTGCACGCTATTTTAAGACACCTCAGTGGCTAAGTAGATTGTACTCATTTTTGCCATTTCAATGAGTGGAATCTAGCCAGATTTTGGGTAAATGATTGAGATAGCAATTTCTCATTAGTTCAAAATGGCGTTCAATAAAAATTAACTTGTGATTTTTGCGCAGTGGCAAAATAAACTAATTTTTTTAAGGTTTATCGATTGTAAATGTCTCTTCTTAATCACTTTTATATTGAAGATTCGTGGCATTAAATTAAATGGAATTAAAGATTTATAAAATGCCTGAAGCCTGAGATGCCAAAACAGCTCAAGATATCGTCAGTTAAGAAGATGATATCTCTTAACACCAGGAATTTCAGCCCAATGGAAGACGGGAATAATCTTAATGCTTGATATAAATATGCAATTACAAAAAACACAATTTCTTCTACCTATTGTTTAGTGAATGTCAAAGAGATGTTCGGCGCGCTTCAATCAAATGTTACAAACATGTAACAAATACGGCTGACCCGAGTTGTTAAATGTACTTTTTCTCCAACGGATATATTCAATGGATATGGACAGTTTTGTTTTGAATTTCCTTATAATTCTTAAAAATTGAAGCCCTTGGCAGATCTATTATTATTTCTTTATTTTTAATAAATCTTGAATAAATAATTTATACATAGACGCACACTACCGTATTTCTTTCATTCAAAATGAGTAAAGTTTAACCATTTAACAAATGTCACTATCTGAGTATATTTTACTCACTTTCCTCCACAGGCACGTTTTCTCAAATTTGAGTAAAATCATGTTTACCCATTTCTGGGTAAGTGCCCTTTTGGCTGGGCTGAGTGATTCTTGACTCAAAAATGAGTAACTGTCGAATAGCGTGTGATATGCGTAAGTACGCAGAGATGCGAAGCAAAATGGCTTGTCGCTGATCCAATTTGAATAAAACCTTCGTTTCCCCAATCAATTTATTTCATGTTGAAGAAAACCGAAGTGTTTTAATCACTTTGTTTTAAATTCATTTTCTTAAAGTAATAATAAAGTAAGACATTCACGCACAATACCATATTCCTTCTATTCAAAATGAGTCAAAATTACCCATTTGACAAACGTCGAAATCTGAGTAAAATTTACTCAGTTTCATCCACAGGTTCGTTAACTCAAATCTGAGTAAAGGTATGTTCACTCATTTCTGAGTAAGTTCCCTTTTGGCCAGACTCAGTGATTTTTGACTCAAAAATGAGTAGCTACAGAATTGCGTGCACTGCACTTCCACGAGAAATCACTGGGACGTTGGATTAAATGGTTGGGTTTGCAGAAAGATCCGTTTAGGTAAACGGTGTGCAGAATTCAACTGACGTCGGCAGCGAATAACATATTTTACTTTGTTCCCGATTTATTCTCTGTACAGAGATGCACTGTAAAATTATTCAAATTTTGGCACCGATTTAGACCAACAGTGAGAATGCTGTTGGGCCACTCACGAGTGCTGGTGGTCAGTGAATTTGGTTTGCTCAGGTAAATAAACTGAAAGCAATACAATACGCGACACAAAGTAAAAAAGGGGAATTTGACTCAGGACAGGACAGACAGGTTGACGCATACTGACACGAAACGAATAGTTGGGCTCTAAATCGAGAAGGATGCTGTTGCATTTTACGAATTACGATGTAGTATTTTATGTTTTGTGACGCTCTATTTATGTGCATGATATTGAACGGAAATTCACGCTAATTTTTTTAGCTGTGTAGCTCTACACACTTAGAAATTATTAATTTTACACGAGACGTAATTCATGTTTGTAAAAAGTCAGGGAACGTAAAGAGAAATTTCGTGTAAAATTATGTCTCCTGAAACTGACACATACGCAATTTGACGAAAGATGCACAGCTCGAAAAAGTAGTGTGAATTTCTGTTCAATATCATGCACATAAATGGAGCGTCACAAAAAAATAAAAATTTGCATTTTACATGGGGAAAATTTTGGGAAATTTTTACAATTTGCGGTTATTTTTTTATGTAAAAACTCATTTTTGGTAGAAATTTTTTCTTGGAAACTGGTGCTTCGGGTGGGATAAAATACATTTTTTTTTTTTTGTTATTTATTTGGGAATAAAATTTTTTTTTTTTTTTTTTGTGTGTGTTTGTTTTTTTTTTTTTTTCTTCTCTTTTTTGTTCTTTTTTTGTGGGGAGGGGGGTTGGGTGGGGGGGGGGGGGGGGAAAAAATTTGGGGGTTTGGGGGGGGGTGGGTTAGGGAAAAAAAAATTGAGATCCTGTTGGTCAAGGGTTGAGTTGTGGTGTTTAAAATTTCTTTTTTTTTACACAGAAAGAAAATCTGAATATTCATTGTGATGTAAATATCAGAGCATGTAAAATTGTATTTCCTCCCACACGAAGCAGCAACTTGCATGAAATAGTTGTTCTATAGACGAGCTATTGTATACAACATTATCCGCAATGTATGCAATGTCCCAGAAATTTACATGATTTATAATGTTAATTTGTAAGTTTTGTGACGCTCCATTTATGTGCATGATATTGAACAGAAATTCACAACACTTTTTCGAGCTGTGTAGGGTTCATTCTGTTCCTGAATCTCCAAATACTTGTGAACCGGGTTCGTGAATCACTGAAAAAGTTTAATTTGAGAACATTTTACCCCTTTACCCCAAATTTTCCTTATTTCAAGACGCCAGTTTTAACAATCGAAAATTCAAGTTAGGGAAAAAAAAATTTGGAATGGGGGCTGTGGGGGGGCGGGAAACAGCCAGCGGTAAAAAAACGGGGGTGGTGTTGCTAAAACAAAAAAAAAAAAGAACAAATAAATTTAGGGTGTAAAACACCCTCAATCCGGGCAAGCTGTCTAATTTTTACTGCCTTACATTTTTGGGTGGGTGGTTACGTGGGGGGTTGTTGTAAAACCAGAAACAAATAACTTTGAGTGTGTCAGTATTTATAGTTTTGGGTTTCAAATTAGGGTTTAACAACACATCAAATGGAACACACAATTGAGTCATGTTTGTCTTTTGAGTCTCAATTCGTAATTTTTCGTAATTTAGGAGTGTTTGCTTTGCAGACTTTACACCTTAAATCCAGGTCAATAACCTGTCCGGCACTCCTGCCAATAAGTGTAAAAACACCCAGTAGAGACGAAAATCTCCTCTTCTTCCAAGAACCTTCGCCGGAAACCACCAACCCAATGAAGTTTGGGTCAGTTGTATGAAAGATTGCTTACAATTTCGGTGTTTACGCCTGCTTTGGCTTGCAATTAAACGAGGTGGAATTTTGCGCGCCTGATAAATTTCACTATATTTTTATTTATTTTTTTGTAATACGGTAATTTGGTAATACGCGGTAATAATTGGAACTAAAGAGATGTCCCGTTCACTTTTCGGCCTGTAACTTTGGAACGGAGTGTCTCACGAACTTCGGGTAAAGATTACGATAGTGTAAACATTTAAAAATTTCTTTACACAAAACAATTTTTCGATACTTGCAGAGTTTACTTCCCCTTAAACGGACGCATTAAATTTATTCTCGTTCAGCTGCAACCAAAGCAAGCGTAAACCTCGAAATTATTTATAATCTTTTATTAAACAGACCAGATTGCATTCATACATTTATAGGAAATTTGGCATTTCATGTACGTGCACTCTCAAAAATAATGGATATTACGCGTGACTTTATGCTTATGACCCGTAAATATTTTAAGACTTCAATTTAAAAATGACTGAATTTAAAGTTCATAAGGATGTATTCTAAAATATATGTGTTGACATTAAATTTATGTTTGAAAAGCTTCGAAAACGGACGGAAGACTGAATGCTACGATTCTCAAGACCAACTCGGCCGTTGATTTTGGTGCAAGCATTATGCACACCTCAAAGTCAAACTTCTATCGCGGGCGATTTCAAATGTCCTAAGGGGCCATCCATATACCATAAGGGACTGGATTTGACCGATTTGTGACACCCCCTCCCCCTGCGTGCACAATCATTCCATTAATTTTTCAATAGAATGTATGGATCGTGGACACTTGCCATCCCCCTCCCCTCCCCCAAACTGCCAACGTGGTATATGGATGGCCCCTAATAAGTGTGTCTACCATTTATTAGAAATACGTCGGTGTATCACGATATTTTAACGCTGAGCAGTGCGCATTTTATTGCCACGTGGAGTTCAAATCGTTCATCCTTCGTTCCGTTTTAAAAATAAAGGAACTATTTGCAACTGTTCGGTATGATTTCGTAGTCGTAAAATTTAGAATTATGCGTTAATATGAATCGCTGCAAATTTCAGCACAGAGAAAATGCATCTTGCATTTCTAAATGCTGAGAAGGCAAACATTCTGCAACAATTCAAAAAGCAAAAGGCAAAATTTACCAAATGTCCTTTTATCACGCGTAGTTGGAGAAAACGGCAGTGAAATCTCTTAAGATTGTGAAGGAGTTTGAACCTTCGTCCATCTTGATGATCATTGTTTCCAAAATATGAAGAACTCTTTTCAGGAACTAAAATCGTTCCGTGCCACTAAAGCCCGATTCAAAATTAATTTGGACGCGTTCAAGGATATTTATTCAGCTTTCAAACGATATATAACAAGTTATTACATTTTACCGTAACAAACGAACTGTCGCACTTTACTTGTGATCGATGCCATCATGTTCTGCACAGTCGCTGGTGAAACTGTACCGGCGAACTTATTCCACTTTAAACGCATTTGTTGTGCATTTGTCACTTCTTTACCGCATTCTCGAAGTTTTCGCTTGCCAATTGCCCAATATTTTTCGATCGGTCTGAACTCAGGGCAATTCGGCGGATTAATCTCTTTGGCGACGAAATTAACATTGTTTGCAGCATACCATTCTAGTACCTCCTTAGAGTAGTGGCAACAATCAATATGCAACTAGCGATTTGAAATTGGTTCACTGTTGTTGAACCCCTTGGTCCGAAGTACACCTTGAAGCCAGCACCTAACTTTACATATTTGCGCCTTTGTTATATGATTTGCTGTGTTATTTTGACAGAATATTTGAGAATGTGTTCGTGTGAGTTCATTATGAGGGGCGTATTATTAAGCTTGGGACCGAGCTTGGAACCGATGTGCTAGTACTGACTGAGCCAAGAAAAAAATCGTATTTGTTCGGGACCTACTGGTCTTAGAGTTAGTCTATGGTAGTGGTGGCAGGCTAGATCCGGCCAAAACATAACGTTGGTCTTGTGTTACCGAAAGAACCATTGTGTGAGATGTGATGAAAACCTTAGTTTTAAGGCCACAGCTGCAGATTCCTGGCCTAATCATTAGTTTTCGAGCAAACTTATCAGCATAAACAAATTTATACCTGGAAGGGACATCCCCACCACCAGTTGCCTGGTAAAATTTCCGTCCGGGGATTTGTTTATAATCCATTTTGACATATGTTTCGTCATCCATTAAAATACAGCCATCAAATTTCGTCAAAACTCGTTCGTATAGTAATCGTGCTCGCTTTTTGGCCACTAAATTGTGTTTCAGGCAGCAGTTCGGATGTTTACTGGCATAAAAAGACTTATATCCTTCTCTTGAAAGGATGTTACGCACGGTGGAAAAGTTGGAATCGTATCTCTTTGCCAAATCACGTATGGAGACACCTGGCTCGCCTTTCACGTACCTCAACACCTTTGTCCTCAGCTCTTTGTCCCTAGTGCCACTTTTATGATAGATTCGCTGTGCTCTATCCACACTCAGAGTATCCTTGTAATTTTTGATTACAAGACACACCGTTGACTTTGGGAATTTTAACACTTTTGCTATTTTTTAGGCAGACCACGAAGGATTCTGTAGATGTTTGTGCCCAATTAATTTTCTTTTGTCATGTTCCATGGTCCGTAATTTTGAGATGCGTCGATCAATCGAGAAAAACTTTTCTTCAATGTTTTCGTCAATGAAACATCAACAAATGCCCGTTAAACATTTTTTGTTCCAACCACCAGGGACGCGGTGGTGTATTTAACCGTGCGTCCAGACTTACTTTGAATTGAGCTTTATTAGGCCGACTGTTATTGGATCTTTCTTCACAAAACCTCGGATATTGAAAGAAATTAAGTGCACTTCAGTTGCAGATTCATAGAATCTTTTGTTGTGATGATATAATTCTTTAATCAACGACGAATAATACAAGCGCAGACAGACATTTAAGCTCGAACAAAACAATTCAAATTTGTTGAGTAAAATTTCAAATATAATTACGTTGGAATCATCTTGCACAGTAGCGCCGCCTAATTATCTTTTCGCTACATTAAATCTGACACTTAGATTGGCAACCCATGTTTCCCCTACAAATAAAAACAAATCTGTGGCACCATCTGTTAGCTTATTGCTACCTGATATCTCGAGGGAAGCCACGTTTTTACACAGGTTAATGATGTGAAGTCGAACGTCTGTCTGCGATAAAAGTCTATGCACTTTTCGGAACGCTTTGCTTTTTTGTCAAAAAAGTACCGTTATACTTTAATAAACATAAATGGTTGAAACGTTTGAATTTAAAAAAATTTACAAAAATTGCCGATTTTTCATGGGTTTACCTTCACCCGCACTGACAACACTACCCATGCAACATCAATCATAGTAACCCATGAGTCAGCAGACAAAATTTGACAGCTCTATCAGTCGAACTCTAACCGTGATGGCAAAAACAGTGAAGCAACTCCGTTCAGAAGTGTGCGCGTTCAATGAACGGCACCCCGCCGCGTCGAAAACGGACATCGTGAAACACTTTGTGGACGCCGGATGCTCCCGCTCCGGCATCTACAACATCTTGGCACTATTAGACAACAATCAGAGCATCGAAAGAAAGCCCGGTTCCGGACGGCCGAAAACCCTGAGCGACAAGAAGCTTCAAAGGATGCTGAAGAGGAAGACCGAGGGGAAAATGGCTAGATCGCTGCGTGCGCTTGGCTGGGAGGACGGTTCAACCGGCCAAACAGTGAAAAAGTACCCGTTGAACATGAACATTCATGTCAGGAAGCTGAAGTCGCGTCCACTGGTTTCGGAGCTACAGGCAATGACGCAGCGGCAGCGGCTGAATAAGATGGCCAACTCGATTTTCCCGGCGAATCGCGACGTGGCGGTGGTGATGAACGACGAAACCTATTTCACCCTGGATGGCAACGACTGGCAGGGCACTTTGTACCCCCACGAAGGAAGTGAGCTCCGAGGTGAAGTTCATTTCACACACCAAGTTCCCCAAGAAGGTGCTGGTGTGGCTGACAATCAGCGAGAAGGAGATTTCAAAGCCGCTCTTCTTTCAATCCGGACTGGCCGTGAACAGGGAAATTTATAGTAGGAATTGCCTGCCGGAAGTTGCGTCGTTCATCAAGAAATACCATAAGGGCAAAGACGCGGTGTTGTGACCGGATCTGGCGTCGGCCCACTACTCGAAGCGATCGTTGGAGGAGATGGAGCGGCTGAATATCGATGTGGTACCCAAGTCGGTGAACCCGCCCAACGTCCCCCAGCTGCATTCCATCGAGAATTTCTGGGCCAACCTGAAGCGTAAGATCTAATCCAACAATTTTGTCGTGAAAACTGAGGAGGAATTGATAAATTAAACGAAGAAAGAACTCAAAAACATATACGCATGTTTTTGTCCGCCATGGCAAATGTTCCGGTTAACTTCCGGAAGGCTGCTCGCAAGGGCGTAGAATTTTTTTGCAAGTAAGTTTAAATAATTACCTTCCAAGGGAAATTTATCAAAAGCAATTATCTGGCCTAACTTTTTCTTATCAGCATCCAAAAAAAGTCATTTTTTTGTAATTTTTTTTTTTTCTTTTTTTGGAAAATTTTGGAAAGTTATTTTAAAAAAAAAAAAAAAACATATAGTATGATATATTTTGTTTTTTTTTGAGAGGCGCTATAATATTTTTTTTTGTTTTTGTTTTTTTAAAAAAAAAAAATATTTTTTGAATAAAAAGGTATTTAGGGGGGCCTAGGTAGTTGAGTTCAGGGGGGTGAAAATTACATGATGCTTTCGAATTGTGTAGCTAAAATAAGTCTCATGTTTTCAAGGAAAAAAAGAGAATCATCGCTCTATATTTTCTGAGCCATAAAATACTCGAACTTATTACGATGTTCAAACAGTATCTAAGCTCCGAACGAGAAAGGGATGAAAAGCAGTAGCGAATTGCGATGGCGGATGAGAACCGTCGGCAAGAAACGCTCTAACGCCTTCGGTCATTAAGAAGAGGATATTTTTCTCCCCTTGTGCAGCATCTTTCCGGGATCTCCAACGGGAGTCCAACGGCAGCAGCCAAGGTGAAGGAATTGGATTAAAGCGAAAAATATGGCAACCCATAAAAAGAAACAAGCTGGGGTTCCCTCCGTTCACCTGGAAGAAAATTAAAACTGCACAACTTAAGCTCGTAAGAAAGGGGAAAAGAATGAGCTGCATTTTTTCCTTCTGTTTTTTTTTTTGCTGAAGGTTAAATTCTGAAACGAGGAAAAATCTCGACGGGGAATCATTGTCCATTCATTAGATTCCACACAGTCCATCGGAGCATGGAACAGTGTTCCCAGATTTTCGAGAACAGAATTTTAATTCAGACGACTTTTGAGGTTTGAGTTCGGAATTTTGGCAACACGTTCGTGATCCAATTGTCAGCACACTGAAAAATGTGTCCACCTACTTTCTATTGTATTTTTCGAGCACAATTGTTCAATAACATAAGAATTTCTACTCAACTAGTGATCAGACTCACAAAATGCATATTTTCGGGCATTGCTACAGATATTTCTCCACTGATTGTGTGATTTATTTTATGACTGTACACTCAACCTTAAGACCAGTGTCGCACCTTGTTGGAGAGCCCTCGTTGGCAACGCAAGAGCGATCCAAAAAGTGAAGGACAAAGAGCGAGTGGAAAAAAGCATCATCCGCAGAGCAGCATTGTTTTGTCAACTTTTGGCTCCCCACAGCACAGAAGGCGCTCCCCTGTTCTGTTTGCAGTATCACTCCACTACCACTAATCAAAGGCGGTGTGGTGACAAACCTTTCGGTGTATGGTTCACCGTTCGCTGGTTCCTTGGTGGCGATGATGGGGCAGCATTGTTTACTTGCGAGATTGGGAGCGGGGTTGAAGCTGTGGAAAACAGTACGGATGTTGATGGGTTGCGGTATGGTAGCGGGTGGGACGGAACTTTGATATACCGATGGGATCTAGCAGCTTAATGGATTAACTTAATAATGGCTCACAAAGGGGTTTTGTTTGGCAACTGTTTTATTTTTTACCTCGAAGGGGGATGCTTTGATTCATAGTTTACCGGAATCAGTGGGTGCTTTCGTCTTTTGTTCGACAAAGTTGTGGTGGTGGCATTGTTCCACCGGGTATCTGAAGGTGAAAGTTAAATTTGCACCGAACCAGATGGGTTTTTATTGCTGGGATTCGAAATGCTGTTGAGATAGTGGTTCTTAAGCCAGAGAATTTCATTTGATGATATTGACTTATCAAATGGAGTCATTGGGCGGAAAATGTGATGCTTCTTGGAATTTTTGGTGGAAAACTCTATCACGGGCAAATTTTCTCGCAGTAATTCTAGCTACTTCATCCTCTAATGTTTCTAAAACAGATTTAGCTTTGGCTGGATTTGTTCTGGAAGCTGTTTTGTAGGTTGTAGGTCACTTGAACCGTCTGACATTAGTATAAGAACTCTGATTTGTGTGGTATTCAGGTAATTCAACATTATATTGTATTCAAAGTAAGATGATTATGCTAAAGTGGAGTGGTAGAAAAACACAGGTTCATTATCGTTTAAAACAAAATCAATGACATTAAATTTATTATGAATCATGCGTTTTGTGGTTCAGAGTATTAATTTTGGAAGGAACAAGGCAACAACTGGTAGGATTTGATTTTCATGAATAAAATCAGCCAGTTCATCTGCTTGGCTGACAACCAGGGCAGAACGTTTCTTGCGGTTGCTGATCGGTGAATGAAGGTTAACCGTAGAGCAGAAAAAGTTTGATTATAAGAGAACACTTCTGTTAGTAAGAGGAGCTGAGCGTAAAAGATCTCTGCAAGGGCTGTCCCAGGTTACCACGAGGCTATAATAGCATGCATGTATAGGGCATATGCATAACGTCCATTGCATCATTAAAGTTGAATGAAAACTGAAAAGGGCCTCACTAAAATCTAATTAATGTTTTATCTGTTGTTATGCCATAAGACATTGCTAAAGTAGAATTATTGCATTGGTAATGCATCACTATATTCTTAAAGCCAATCAAACGCTTCATTACTTGACAACTTTTGAATTGATGCGATCCCGCATTAATGATGTTGATTTTGGGTTGAATAAGTGCAATAATTTAATGTTTGTGGTTACTTGGGGTGGTTTCACGACCAATATGTGGTCAATCAAGAATTCGTGTCAATTGATAAAAATGGCACACACATATATACTCATCAAAATTAAACTGATTATCGGATTTTCTTGAAATTTTCAGGGAATGAAGAACTACTAATGAGTTTTGATTTACTACATTTATTTTATTCAATTTCGTCTCCCATCCGGAATGGCCGCACCTTCCTTTTCACTCCACTCATAAAATTTTGTACAACCGATTTTCCCAGTGTTTTTGTTGTTTTTACCCAAATTTTCTTCAATTCTAGCTCTGTTTTTATAGTTTTTGGATGTTTGCAAAGTTCCGTTTTCATAATTGCCCAGAATTTTTCAATTGGACGAAGTTCCGGTGAATTTGGTGGGTTCATATCCTTTGGCACAAAATTGACTCCGTTGGCTCGGTACCACTCCAATACGTTTCGAGCGTAGTGGCAGGATGCTAGATCAGGCCAAAACAGAGTTGATCCTTTGTGCTTCTTAATGAATGGCAAGAGACGCTTCTTAAGGCACTCTTCCGTGTAAATCGCACCGTTTATTGTTCCGGAAGTGATGAAGGGAGCACTTATTTCACCACATCCGCAAATCGCCTGCCAGATTAGAAACTTCTTTGCAAATTTCGATAGTTTCTTCTTTCGAACATCCTCCGGAACATCGAACTTCGACTTGGCAACGAAATATTCTTGCCCAGGAAGTTGACGGAAGTCGGCCTTGACGTATGTTTCGTCATCCATCACGATGCAACCGGATTTGGTGAGCAGCTTCGTGTAAAGTTTCCGGGCGCGGGTTTTCGCAGTGATGTTTCGTTTTTCATTCCGGTTTGGGGCTTTTTGCACTTTGTAAACATATAACCCAGCACGCTTCATGGTTTTCTGCACAAAACCGACTGACACCTTAGACTTTTTAGCGACATCTCGAATTGACATGTTTGGACGGTTCTTGAATTGTTGTACGACTTTCCTGGCCATTTGACTGTCCATTGGACCACTTTTACGACCACTCCCTTCCTTCCTTTGGACACTCAGACGCTCCTTGAAGGTTCTTATTACACGAGACACAGTTGTATTTGCAATTCCAAGCCTTTTAGCAATCCACCGGTGGGACGCCCCTGGATTTTGATTGTGAGTGCACAACATTTTCACACGGAAAATTTCTTGTTTCGACGACATGACTGGAACTACTGAATGTATAACTATGAAACTTGGCAGATGTAAATAATACACTATGGATAAGATCTACTCAAATTTCTAGGTTTTTTACTCATACGATTCAAAAGTTAAAGAAGATTTTCTGTGTGCCATTTTTATCGAATACACCCTTTAGTTGGAATTAAATGGAAATTACTAATCATTCTTCTTACTTTCTAGCATTTTTAATCGTTTGTTGTGATGGGTACATCATAGAAGCAAACGGTCCTTATGCGGCTACCATGTCGGATGCAACTATTTTGAAAAATATGCTGCACAGTGATGTGAGGGTCTTTAATTATTTTTTTAGGCCAGGCTATGTTTTTATTTAGGACAGAGGATTTCGGAATGTTATGGAAGATCTGACTTTGTTTGGCTATGCGGCAGTAATGCCACATTCCAAAACCAGGAACCAAGATCAACTGACAACAGAACAAGTAAATCAGTCACGGTTGGTCACTATATGTCGATGAATGTTTGAGGTAGTTAATGGGCGATTCAAGCGTGATTTTAAGTTGTTTCGCCAAAGTTACTTCAATGAAAATATGCGGCATATGTTTCCAGAATTTAGAATTGCAGCAGTTCTCATAAATGCGTTCCATCTACCTGTTACAAACAACAATCGAGCAGCAGACTTTTTTTTACATAATAAATGAAAGACTCAATCTGCCCAATCGATTATCAAAATTTGTTATTAATAACAACGTCAACAGGCAACGGGCAACATTTTTGAGAATGTCAGGAGATTTTCCAGAATTTCTAGACTGTCCCGTGTTTACAGAGGATGAGCTCATATTATTTGCTATTGGTAAAATTTATATATGAAAAAAAATGTAAGCCTATAGCCCAGTCATACACATTTTTTTTATCAACAGGAACATATCAACAGAAGCTAGCTCGTAGCTACTACGCTGAACATGTTAAAAACGGTATTTACAGCATAATTCTTCACCGAGACACAAATTGCAAGGAATTAATGGAATTGGGTATTGTTGGTAGGAATTTTTGGTTGCTAATGCCTGGGACAGACATACAACGTACAGAGTTAGTCTATGGCTGTAGAGAAATCACGAAGAAAGAGCCATCGCAATTGACTATATTTATGACGATAACCGAATCTGTCAAACTGATAATGGAGCACCAGTTTAGCAGCGACCGATACAGAACACGGTAACAAAATATAGTGGCGACCCGTGTGAAATTGAGTAACTAAACTAAAATGACTGCAGGATGCGCTAGAATTTTAGTCTCCCAGATAGTTGCGCTCGATACGGATGTCATAAGGGCCTTATGACATCCACGTGTCCAACGATGATTCTCGCAGTTGCAGTATAGATTTTCTCTAGTCATTTTTATCATTTGCATAAAACTGCCTTATGAAGTTCATGACTGTTGTTTGTGCATAATAATCATAAGGTATATGTATGAAATGGCAAAAACCGAAACGCAAGTTATTGTTTTGTTACTCTTGGTGAATCATAGTGATGGCGATCACTGGAGCGCCGAAGGGTGTTATCATCTCGATTCTCCTGTCGTGTACCAACTGCATCGGAACCATAAAGAACTTCTACCCGGACGACGTTCTGTACGCACCCCGATTTCTGCCCTGGTTTGCCTACTGACCGGTGATGAATGGTTGCAAGAGTGACGTTTCGGAATTGAAACCGAACTGTATGACGTTCTTTTCGGTACGGTAATATTTAACTCCCACCCGTTCAGAAAAAGTAACCAGCGGAGCAGTTAAGTGTGAGAAGCCAACGTTGGGTATAGTTATGTTTACCTACCGTTGAGTAAAAATTACTTACTTTTGGGTAAATGTTTAACCAAAAGTAAGTTATTTGTACCCAACGCTAGCTTAACATGACTATACCCAACGTTGGCTTCCCACACTTAACTGCTCCGCTGGGTACTTTTTTTTCTGAGCGTGAAGATAAAAATCAAATGTCATAGCTTTCTTTCTATTTTAGATAACCCCTCAGCTCATCCTGGATAGTATCTCAAAGGGTATCAGCGCAAAGCTAAATACAGAAGCACCGTTGAACCGGTGCCGATGAAGGTCTTTTTCAAGTTTGCCGATCAGTACAAATCAAAATGGGTTGCACGACGATGCAAAACACCATCCTTGGACACGTAACGCTCCCTTATTTAGCCTCTCTGGGCAACGACTGCTCGCCAGAGCACCCTCCAGGGTACTTGCTGCCGCCAAGTGCGTTCCTACACCTTCTGCTTAGCTTCACGACAGCCGTAAGACTGAATCAAAATATTCTGCTAAGAGCTCTTGTGTAATGGTGTCGGATGCTATGACACGAAAAAAAGGCGGTACCAACGAAGGCAATGTGATAAAAATTGCACCAAAGGGGCAAACTTCAGTTATTGCGCCAGAATAATTAGTTTTAATCAGTGCACGCTAGATGGATGACTTTCTTAACAGAAATATACCTAATTTGCTTGCCATATCCCAGCAACTAATCCAATATGCACAACTAAGAACTACAATGAACTCAACCACATGGTCGGTCTGACGTGTTGCAGTTCGGCTCGAATTATCCGTTCTAGAATTTCGTTCGTTGGTTGTTTAACGTTCTTTGTCATTTACTCCGGGACGTGGCATTTAATGAATGCCATGTTCAGCCGGCTCTCTGGGCAACGACTGCTCGCCAGTGCAAATGCGTTCATACAGCAGATCCTACTCTGCACAGCTACACGACTGCCGAAAAACGAAGTCGAACTTATATAACATTCGTGGCTGCCTACACGCAAAGAAATCGCTCTGCTTTGAATCAACAAAATATTTTGTTGCTATTAAATACAAGGTTTCTAATTGTTTCAATTCATAAAAAAGTTCCAAATAAATTCAAAATTTTATTCTAGTCGAATCCATAAAGTTATTTGAAGTAATCGCTGCTGTGTTACATTAATTTAAATAACATTTGTTTTAAAACAATCACATTTATGCTTAAACTCAAATGATTAATTAATTGTTTTTACAAAATATTTTTGAGCGCATTTTTCATACTGTTAGCCTACCGATCATGCATATTGTTATTGTAGAAGTTTCTCAATGCTGACGATATGGCAAATTTCTGGCTCTGCCTCTGCCTCCGATAGTTTTCCTAATATAAGTTTAATTATAATATACTATAATATGATAAATAGATAGATAGATATATAGATTTACAGCGAGTTATAATTAATTAATAAAATTTCAGTGCTGACGTCGATCTTTCCCGGTCATAGTCTATGTCTTATGGCCGTAGAGAACCTCCTGTTTAATCAGCGTCTTGTAGAAAAAAATCGTATTTGTTCGGGACCTACTGGTCTTAGAATTAGTCTAGGATTATACCACGGACTAATTACGGACATCGGACGGACGATTTATTCATGACGCACCTGGTCAACATTTTCAGTGTATCAAGTTCCATATATACTAGAATTTTATTATCAGAGAAGTACTAGAAAAACAGCAACACTGCTTTCAAGTATTGCTTTTTTCCAACTTCTGCAACACTGTTTTCTTGTCAAAACAAGTCAACCGCAGATGAGTATCAGTAGCCAAAAGCAACAAAACAAATCAAAAACATTATCTGTAGCTGATAATATAACGTACTCATCCATTTTAACGCAACTGCATTCGATGACTTCATCTCTTAGATTGATTCTCGGACGAATGGTCGGTTGGAACTCGATAAACCTCGATCTGTGGATGTGGACGCATCATATGGAAAGGAATTTTCGATCATGATGGTTGTGGTGAGTTTTGTGGGCATGTCGAATGCCTGGAAGCTGCACGGTGTGGATGTGAACGACTCTGATGAGTCTATAGTTGCCGGGCAGAGTCACCGAAACGCCACGTACTGTTAAACTTCTGCTTCATCGCAAGATAAATCTTTCACATCACTTCTCTCAGCGGCTGGCTGGGTTCACGAACATATTTCTCTGCACCAAACATTTTGTGCTTGCTCGATGTTATGTAATATTGCTAGGGGTGAAGAACAAATTCATGTTTACCTCATCCAATGTATTCCTTTGGTCTTATATAGCTATAAAACTACTTTAACGATGAAAGATAATGCAAATGTTTGAAAAAATAAGTTGATAACTTTTAGATCGCGGATACTAAAAACCATTCAACTTAACTTCTAATACGTGACTGAGCTTAACTATGGTCCCTACCAAGGCACACGGCTGTGTCACGTTCTGCTGACACTCCAATCCGTCGTCGTCGTTCTCGATGCATACTTTCGATCGAGTAAAGTGCTGATTATGTGCACGCTGCTGGTTCAATGGTATCGCCGTTCCAGATATAGACGATACATATTGCTGGTGTTGTGATATTTTGGATAAGGAAATGATGATGCGGCGCACTGCTGGTGAATCGGACGATTGTTGGTCGCCTGGTCCGGACTATGAACCTGGTCTATGCCCGTGTAGCAATATCGGCATATTCAAAACGTGAAACGTGGTTCGGGTTTTGAGGCCACGGTCTTGTCTTCAGGCGTGACAGGAGATACGTTTGATAACTGCTCTCCCCCTAATGGTGATTCGTCCCGAATCTTAGCATGCTTGGAAATGTAACCTGTAAGTATGGAAGAAGGAACGTCTTCGGTGTTACGTGGAGGTTTTACTTGTACTGGGTAGCCAGGTTTCCCTTTCAGGATTATAATTATAACCCCGATAATCAAGACGACGAACAAAGATAGGAATCCAGCCGTTATGTGTTGTTGTCCAATGATCCTCTCGAAGTTTAATGATGTGGTTTCGGTTTCAATTCGCAGAAGGTCGACTTGGCGCAGATCAGGTTTATTAATTATTGTTATAGCTTGAACATATACTTAGATCGTTGATATTATTCGGATCTCATGGTAATTCGTTGTCTTTCGGTTATCGTATTCGACCCCGTCTATGGGAAAAGAGCATTGGGATATTGTATAAGCATGAACCCAAAAGGGATTAGACCGTGGTATACGCAAGGTACCAGTAACCTTTCGAGTTTTTATGTCACAGCTTGAATTCAGAAGAATAGATTTAACGGCATTTCTCAAAACCAACGTGTGCTCGTCGATTGGTCTAACGTCCGAATTGTCTTGATCTACGTAGGGGCAGGATGCGTTGATACCTCTCAAAGTGTTGTCGATGCAGCCGTCGCCTGTTATGTCTGTAAGTTCCTGAGCATGAGCATGAGCATGATTGACCGCCCACGGATGCAATTCCGTTATTGCCAGATCAGCTGTATTTACACAAAGAACCAACAGATGATATTTGGAACTAACATACATCTTCAATGTGTAAAAACTGGTGACCCATCATAAAGCAATACCGGCGCCGGCCGTGCCCGAATGCTGGTCAAGTAGGGAATGGGAGGGAATGTGTTGACATGATACTCGCTTTGGAGGAAGCCGAGAAATCCTCTGCACTTCCACGAGAAATCACTGGGATGTTGGATAGTTGCGGAAAGGTTAGCAACAGGGTTCTTTTTGGTTAACGATATGCTGAAAATATGTAGCACTTTCCGCCAAAAGCAATGGGCCGCTCCAATGTGACTGAAAAGAGACAAGCATAACGAAAAACAAAACAAAACAAAATAGACAAAATAAAACAGGATATTAGATATTGTCTTTAAAATTTGGTAGAAATAAATTATTTGTTGCTTTGCAAACCAGCTCTCCTCGATGTCCTAGATCTCGGTCAAGTCCTGCTGGACCCGTAGCTGCTGCCGTCGGCACTAGTCCACATCAAGCCGGCCGACGCCGACGTGTGGGAAACATTCCGGTAGTAACATGATATCTGCGTCTAATACACTCTTCTTACACCGATTAATTTACAAACTAAGCCTGCTCACCGAGTCAAAATTCACTTTGGCACGGATTTTCTATTTTCTTCTCAAGTCTAGTTCTAGATATTGGCACTTTGTTTCTGCTCAGATTTTCCGTCGTCAATATTCTACCCGAATATAATGCTTGTGGTAACTTGGGAAGATTTTGAAAATCGGTCATGAAATGAATTAGTTATTAACGTTCAAAATCTATTGTGTATAAGTGTGTATTAGTGTACCTCTGTATTGAAAACAAAGACGTCGTCCAACGTCAAAATAAAAAAACAAAGAATAATGACAATCGTGATTTATCTTCCCGGTCTTTTTCATAAATTACTCGAGAAAATATATTCTATTTAAATGCAGCCCAGAACATGAACGCCCCTGGTCATCTAGTGAAGACACCAACCAGAACAAAAGACTTTAGATATCCCTGCGAAAAAAATATAACTGAAGAAATCCCCCCCAACTGTCACCCATCGCAAAGAACACGAACAAAAAACGACAACAATGAGTCATTTTCGCCGGATCGCTGTCAAAACTCCTTTGTCGAAGTATAGCCCGAAGCGAAAAAACATCGGTCTTCCATTAATCACGAGAACGAGGCAGCTCGCGTGTGCGTAGGCTCCCGTTATTGCTTCTTTTTGAAAATTGAAGGAAAAATCAGGAAATTCTGCATTTTTCCCTCAGGTGAAAAGTTTCGAGAAAAGCAAACGAGTGTTGGGAAGGTTTTTTGGTGAAGTGAATAAAAAAACCGAACAACTTTCAAGATGATGTCCTTACCGGGAAGTATCGCCTTTGATGAGTACGGGCGACCGTTCATCATCCTGCGGGATCAGGAGAACCAGAAGCGCCTCACCGGAAACGAAGCCATCAAGGTAGGTCCCATCATCGGGAACTGGAAGTTTTCTTGATTTGATTTAATTTCGTCACATGGTTTGAAAATCAATGAAGCGAAGTTGGACTTGTGTAGGAAGAAGCTCTGGGACGGGTCAGAAGCTTCTAGATCGTTTGTTAAAAAAATGCTTGATTGATTTGACGAGAAACTATTTGAAAACGTAGTTTTCGGGTCCATCTTAGCGTTTCATTGAGAATTGCGTGCTAAACTGGGGATTTTTCTTTATGAAATCGATTTTTCCATAACAGCCGGATGAATCAACTAATACCTAACCTCACTTTGTATGCTTCGTTTTCCTAGAGTCACATCCAGGCTGCGAAACAGATCGCTCATACCCTTAGGACCTCGCTGGGGCCGAAAGGACTGGACAAGATGATGGTCAGCGGTGACGGTGAAGTAACGGTGACCAACGACGGAGCCACGATCCTCAAGTTGATGGATGTGGATCATGAAATTGCTAAATTGATGGTCCAGTTGAGCCAGTCGCAGGACGATGAGATCGGTGACGGAACTACCGGCGTTGTGGTGTTGGCGGGAGCTTTGCTGGAACAGGCAGAGTCTCTTTTGGATCGTGGTATTCATCCGATCCGTATTGCCGATGGTTTCGAACTGGCTGCCCAGTGCGCTATCAAGCATTTGGACTCGGTTGCCGAGCCGTTCCCCATTTCCAGGGATAATAAGGAACCGTTGATTGAGGTGGCAATGACAACATTGGGAAGCAAGATTGTCAACAAGTGCCACCGGCAGATGGCGGAGATTGCGGTGGATGCCGTGCTGACTGTGGCCGATCTGGAGAAGAAGGACGTCAACTTTGAGTTGATCAAGTTGGAGTGCAAGGTCGGAGGACGTATGGAGGACACTTGTCTGGTGAAGGGTGTAGTTGTGGATAAGACAATGTCCCACTCGCAAATGCCCAAGGTGTTGAAGGACGTTAAGTTGGCCATTCTCACCTGCCCATTCGAGCCGCCAAAGCCCAAGACTAAGCATAAGTTGGACGTTACCTCGGCTGACGATTACCGCAAGCTGCGAGAGTACGAAAAGGAGAAGTTCTTGACCATGGTCAAGCAGGTCAAGGATGCTGGCGCTACGTTGGCCATTTGCCAATGGGGCTTCGATGATGAAGCGAACCATTTACTATTGCAACAGGAATTGCCAGCTGTTCGTTGGGTTGGTGGCCCAGAAATTGAACTGATTGCAATTGCCACCGGTGGTCGGATCGTGCCGCGATTCGAAGAGCTCACTGCGGATAAGCTGGGTTACGCTGGATTGGTGAGGGAGATGAGTAAGTATTCTGATAGTAGGAGGTAGTTCGTGAGCATTTTACCGAAAATTTCCAACTTTCAGGCTTCGGAACCACAAAGGATAAGATGTTGGTTATTGAGGATTGCAAAAATACCCGTGCCGTCACCATTCTGATCCGTGGTGGCAACCAGATGATCACAGCCGAAGCAAAGCGTTCCATCCACGATGCCCTTTGCGTGGTCCGTTCGCTCATTCAGGATTCTCGCATCGTCTACGGAGGTGGCGCGGCGGAAATCAGCTGCTCCTTGGCCGTTGCTCGGGAAGCCGATCAGCTTTCGACCCTGGAGCAGTACGCGTTCCGTTCGTTCAGTGTTGCCCTGGAGTCGATTGCTCTGGCCCTGGCCGAGAACAGCGGTCTGGCACCCATCGAAACCCTATCCGAGTTGAAATCTCGTCAGGTGGCGGAAAATACCTCCACGCTCGGAGTCGATTGCATGCTGTCCGGAAATTCGGACATGAAGGAGCACCATGTGATCGAGTCGTTGCATTCGAAGAAACAGCAGATCATCCTCGCTACGCAGATGGTGAAAATGATCCTGAAAATCGACGACGTCCGATCGCCAGCCGATAAGTAATTGCATTGCTAATATTATTCCTCGTATTTAGTTTCACTTTTCCATCGTTTAATTTGACATTCTTAGCTAAGTTTATTAAACACCTTTAGGCAAGTATGTCAAACAAACATTATACATTTAATATTCTTCTTTCATGCACCCGTGAAAATGTCTGAATGAAAAAGGATTGCTATGTAAGAATTAGTCGTCTTTGTGCTTTAACTTACAGTGGTTGAAATTCCAACAACGGCAGATCAAAACATAACTTTCAGCAGTTCGGTACTCAAAACAAGTTCGCTTGATAACACTTACTCACACAAACACTCGTGCACACATACATTAATCACAAAAACCAATAAACACGTGATCATGCTTTTGAACGTATGAATTTGAAAATTTTACTGCGTGAAAGAAAACCCCGGCAAACTGTTTTTCCCCTCTGGTTTTCCATTCTGATCGGTAAGTTTGAAGATCTCGTCGAATGCTGAACATTCCCGCAAACGTGGGGTTCGTATCGAAAACAAGACAGAGTATCAAAACGAGGATAGGATGTAATAATTAGTAAGAGGGGATTGTCCAAGCCCAACAGTCAAAACTAATGTTTTCAGTTCGTTTTATTGCCATAGAATAGCGCATAAGCTGATACGGTTACCTTAAAAAATAGCGCCAAGTACCGTTCCTATCCATAACCTTCCTCGCACAGCTCCGTCGACTCAACTTTCACTTCAGTTACCAGTTGGTCATGGAATATGGGCTTGGTTCCGTCCTGTTCGTTCCTCAAATCCGTGATCATGTCCTTCAACTGCTGCACCTTCTGCCGGAGGCGTAAATTCTGCTGCTTGTGGCAACTCAGGCGCAGCTTGGTTCGATGTAATTGTTTATAAATTTTCGGAACAATCACTTGAGCCTCTTCTGGGGAGACGTATGGCACTTCATTGTCCCTCAGGTCGCCCGCGTATCTTATGGTTTTGACTCTTTTATCCCCAGCAGTAACCGATGCTTGCATGGCCTTTGCCAGTGCTGTGCTGTGAGGCATCACTGGCTTAGGTTTCTGTCTTGGAATATATTCTGGAGGCAGGCCGACAGCAGGTCCTAGGTGCTGCGACGGCACAGCATCCTTCATCAGCTTCCGTCTCCCACTGACTGTGTAGAAGTCACTATCTATAAAGTGACGAGAGCAGACTCTTGATAATCTTACGATTTTGTAGTCGGTATCGGATTCGTCCAGAGCCTTTAGCCAAGCCAGTCGCTGCTTTAAATCTCTTGGTAATCTTTGAAATGTTAAAAGGAACGGTTTGTATACGAGTTTAGTTCGAGTAGTTCGAAATGGTCATTCCTACCTGTGAGTCGAAAGTCCATCTTTATCTTTAGTCCAGTGCAAGTCCTGGCCGCATGCCAAAATTATGCATCGCATGTTGAATGTTTTTCGTTCCGTGTTCTGTTAGCTTGGCGTTTGCTTTAACTATCTAACTAATTCTTAGGGTCTTGTTTACTCTTTTATTCATAATTTCAACAGGTCCTTGTTAAATCCTTTGACTCTTGTTATGTTAGCCTCAAGCATTAAACGAATTACCAATGAAATAAAATAATAAAGATGAAGCAAAATCTTACGCCTTGTGAGTGCGCCCTCATATCCGTAATGATTGGGTCGAAATAACAAACCAACGAGAAGATTTGATCTCCCGAAACATTTGAAAAGAGTCTATCTTCGTTGATTGATTCCCTTTATCGAGAATGGACGAATCTAGGTTGAAAAAAAGAAGAAGACACCGAGTGGTGATAAATCTGACAGCTCCAGTATTTAGGACGAAAATTTTAAAATGCTTCAAAAGAATTCAAATTATATTTTAATTATAAGCAGTTTGTTGTTTGATAGATGGAACATCCAAAACTACACGCAAAAAAAAACCTCAGCAGAAACTACCATTTCGAGGGATAAATTAAGCGCAAACACCAACAATTTTCAGCTGACTATAAACAACGATAAACGATTACATACTTGTGTGCTTTTCAGAAATCGCAAACGTAATTCTCGAGTACTTTTTTCAAAAGGACGTAAGTCACAAAATGTAAACAAACGCGTTGTTCATGGCATGTTGTTAAAAAATCATGTATATATATAGGCCCTATAGGCCCTTGTTTGAGGAAGTTTCTGATGGATTATTCTTGGAAGATTTAACTAACTTTTTTCAAAACGGTGTAAAACCCTTTTTGCACTCTTTGGAAATAATGGTAGATACGTCGCTTGTGTTGAAAAGTAATTGCGAAACATTATTATATCATTTGGATGCCCCTAAACGACTCGTTAGTAAAAGTCTTTAACCACAAGGTTAAATATTTAGATTTTTTTTCTGTAAAAATTGATTTTTTTAACAAAAATATTTTTAAAATTTTTTTGTGGAAAAAAAATACTACGTCTTTTTAAAAAGTTCGCGGTATCTGTGTGAAATATAACAACTTTGCGTAAAATTTTCGCACCAAAACATTGTCTCTCGCAGAGAGGCGTATCCTTTTGACGCAAGTAACATGCCATATATCTTTCTAACTTATCAAAATGACGTATTATCCTTTTCGATTGCAGACCGTTGTAAGAAACATTTTTCTATATAAAGTTTGTGTTCACTCTCTCTGTGTGTTTTTTATGCACAGAGATGCAATATCTTTTTTCTATGGGTCTTTTAGTGGGTTTTATTTGGGATAAACATGTGTGGTTTTCAAGGTATATAAAGTACAAGGTATTATAGTCGCTGCAATGTTTATGTAGTGGTACGAAAAAGACAAAAGCAAAAAAAAGTTATGAAATGTCTTCAGAAATGCATGAAATTTAAGCATTTTCGATTCAAAAGCCAGCCAAACGCAAATGAATTTCTGCATGTAGGTATTAAGTAACTCTTGTACGTTAATTAAGTATACAAATTGATTGGAGGAATACGTTATTACTGAATATTTTTGAGTCAATTAGCGCTGATATTTGAGGTGTTTGAAAACGCGATGATGATTGTTTCCCAATTTCGAGTATCACACTTATTCAGGCATTTTTTCTGAATAATTTAAAAAAAAAGCTTATTTTATTTGAATAAAGTTAAAGTAGACCAATTCTATTATTTTAATGAAATCTGCATGCATAAGCAAGAACTTAAGAATTTAGTTTTTATGATTATGATTATCGTTAGAACATATTGTTCAATTTCACTTTAAGCCTAGCTAGAATCACTGTTTCAGGAAGATCCACAACGATTTAAACTCAAAAATTAGATTAAGTTTATACAACTAGGAGGAACTTCACGGTTTTTCATTACAAACATGGATGTTTGTTTGCCATCTGGTTTTACTCATATTTCAGTAACATTAACTCAAAAACTATAAAACCGAACATACCCTAAATTGAGCTTCATTGCCACAACTCAATTTGAGTAACCCCCCTTGTTTTTTTTTTTTTTTTTTTTGGTATGAAAACGAGTGCCGGGCCCATTGGCATTACTCGAAAAAAAGAAAGCTTTAAAAGAATTAACGAACAAGAAAATATTTTAGGGGTTGTGTTTGTGTGGTGGGGGGTTTTGTGTAAATTGAGAATTGTGGGTTGGGGTTTTGGGGGGGGGAAGGAAAAAGGTGGGGGGGGGTTGGGGGGGGGGGGGGTGGGTTGTTGTGTTGGGGGGGGGCCGTTTTTCATAATTTTCCATAATTCATGAAATGTTTTTTTCCGGCTTATAGCCCAGTATAGAGCTGGCAAGTAAAGACCAGAAGTAATTTTACCATTTTTACCGAAAGTAATTTTGACAACTGCTCCAGTATTGGTGAAATGTCAATCTTCCTTGCAAAATAATCGAACGGAATATTATTCCACGAGAAAGAGAGACAGCCCCATTTAGTTTACATGAGCAGACGTTACTGACGTTATTAAACCGTCCCTACGAGTGTTTTCCCTACTTTTCAACTGCTTAAGAAATTTACTAAAAAAGTTCAATTAAGTGGACGCAGTGGTTCTTCACCCCAACAACAAAAAAAGAAATCTCGACAGTAAAAGCATTTCTTGACCATTACTTGTCCTATGCTAATGAACATTACTTTTGAGCTGAATACTGGCCTTATCCAAGAATTTTTTTTTCACTGTGGAAAATTTTGCAGGATTTTTTTTATGATTATATTTTTCGAATTATTGAGCAAACTTCATTGAAGTTTGCAAAAAATGTGTTCTACGATGAAGCGTTCTTGAGTTATGGATATTTGAATTTATTGAGGTTCTTGAAAATCGGAAAACTTCAATTTGCGTTTTTCGGACCAAACCTGTACGATGATAAAAAATCCCCTAATCCTGAAATTTATTTAGCTTCGAGTTGAACTTACTCTTAAACATTAAAACAATAATTTATGATAATGAGTTTTTTTTTTATTTCGTCTTTTTTATTTCGCCGTCGATCCTCAGTAATGCCCGAGTATGCTCTGTAATGCCTGGGACAGACATACAACGTACAGCGTTGTACTCCTTTAGTCTAGTACGCGTTTTTGTGTAGTGGATTAAAGTATTTGAGAGTGTGTAAAAGGGTGGGCGTTGTGTGTGTGTTATATGTAATATGTAAGTATAATATGTATATTATGTTTTAATAGTAAAGAGTTGGTGGATCGATTTTTACATTTGTAAAATCAATTGCCAAGGCAAGAGTGATGAAATGCTTGCTTACCATTTTCAATACCACCCAAGTAACCACAAGCATTATATTATTGCTCTTATTGAACACAAAATCAACATCATTAATGCGGGATCGCATCAATTCAACAGTTGTCAAGTAATGAAGCGTTAGATAGCTTAAGAATGTAATGATGCATTACCGATGCAATGATGCATTACCAATGCAATAATGCTACTTTAGCAATGTCTTATGGCATTACAAAAGAAACAGCATTAGTTCGATCTTAGTGGGGCCCTTTTCAGCTTTAATCCAACTTCAATGATGCACTAGACGTAATGCATATGCCCTATATATGCAAGCTATTATAGCCTCGTGGTTTCTTGGGCAAGAAATTTAACCACATTGTATAAAAGCCATCTTGCCAATAAGTCTGGTTTCGATTCATACGCCAGAAAGTGTTTCGAAAATGTTTGGTGTATCTGTAATGTAATATATGTACTAATAAAAATCAACGAATTCCAGTCAAGATAAAACAGCTAAGCTTTTTTGAGATACGTTTCCGCATCTACAGTGGCTGCTATCTGCTCGATGTCGCGGCTGGTTATTAATTTTCGAATACGAATTAGACTTTAAATTAACTTCCGAAGCGCAAATTGACAAAGACGTTATCCGACCCATTTTATTTTAATGAAAAAAATAATATGTAGCTATCTAAAAATTGAGTTTGGCGCAGTTTTCTTGCGTTTCGAATAACAATAAATCCAATTCATAAAAAACGACTACTCAGCGTCTGACGTTTTAGATATTTTTATAAAATTGATTAAAAGTTACTCAACATTGACTAAGCTTGAATGAGCGTGTATGTGAGCATAATATGACAGCTGGCAATATGCTTTGCCTTGTTCTCAAGATACTTTGGTCTTTGTTTGCAGAACTAGGGAACGGCATGAGCATGACAAGATCTGTCAACCCGTTTACTGGGGAGTGCTCATTCGAAAGGGACCGATTTTAATTTTTGAAGAGGACACTGAAATGAAAAAATATTTGTACCAACTGTTCCATCTTAGCATTCTTCTTTGCTATAAATGCGTTTGATTTTACCACAGACAGACGTTTAAGTAAGAACAAAATTAATCGATAACTTTGTGTAAATTTTAAAGGGAGGGGGGGGGAGAGGTTCAAGGGTTGTGGGGGGGCGGGGGGGGGGGGGGGGGGAAAAACCGGGGGGCGGATGGGTGTGGGGGGATGGGGGCGAAAAAAAATGGGAGATTTGTTTGTTGGTTGGTTGTTGTTTGGGGGGGTTTAGGGGGGTGGGGGGGGGGGGGGGGGGGGGGATCAACCATGGTGCGGTTGATATCATTATGAGGTCTGTCAAATGTACCACAAATGCTGAAGGTTTTACCATAAACGTAGTAAATTAGACAGAAATTTCATGGTAGTTCTAAAGATAGGCATAGACGGGTAAAATGGTAGTTTTTACTAGTGATCCTCATAGTAAGAGATATGCGGAAGCAGCCATTTTTGAGCCAATCGTGCAGCGAGAGCTGTCAAATCTGAGCCAATCGTGCAAATGTTGCACTGCGGCATGTGTTATCAGCCTCTGTGAATAAAATAAACACCGTTGCCAAATCGTTGAATCAAATTTCCGCATATCTCTTGCTATGAGGATCACTACCCAACAAACATCGGTGTTGAATTAGAGCTTGTTCAAACAAATTTGGAGAAGCTATTCAGCTATTCTAGAAGAAACAGCTGAATAGCTTCTCCAAATTTGCTTGAACAAGCTCTAATTCAACACCGATGTTTGTTGGGTAGTTTTTACTATAGACACTGTATATAGACCGGACAACGCAAAATCATAGAATCTGCCAACCCTGAAAAATGTCATAAATTTGAGCAATTGATCTGGCACCACTTGTATTTGTACAAACTTGATGTAAACAGCGCAATAGGCCTGGCAATAGGCCTGGCAATAGGCTAAAAACAAGATTCGGTTTCGATGTTGGTACCGTGACATCACGCACTCTTTTGGGTCCATGGTGACATACCCTATTACCGTGAGGTGAGTGACGCTGCAAGTTAAAACCCGTTATAAAAAAAATGAATTCACAACCATTTGTATTTCTTCGATCGTAATTCGATTATGTATAGTATAAATTATGAAGCAAACATATGATTTACGTTGCTTTGTTAAACTGAAACATAAAAAATGTATAAATACACACAAAAAATAAATCTTGTTTTATTAAAAGTTTTGCACTTTACTTCTGAAAAGTATTTATTTTTTATTAAATTGAAAGTAAAATTATCTACCACGCAAGTTCTTCGTTTGATTTGAAAGTGTCATGTTTCGGTTCAGTGTGTAAATTTAAAAGTGAATTCTTTTACCATGAAAATTGTAGAACTGTCAATTCCACCAACACCAGGGGGTAAGTCACTCGGCCACCTTGTGTTACCACCCTAAAAAACACAATCAGCCACACTTCAAGCACACTCGCCACCACATGAAAGATACCTTCATATCTGGCACCACTTACACGAATCGATAGTTTGTTTTCTCACTGTTTTGTTTCCCTCCCGCTTGCACTCATGTGATTTAAATGATGCATAAGTGTGCGTGAATTAACCGCCAAATGGTCCATGGTTGCCAATAAGCATAAATTTTCGATTGTAGTATTGACATATATTTTGAAACACAGAAACACCATCCGAAACACTGAAACACAAACACAACGTAGCAGAGTGACTAGCCCCCTGACCAACACAAAGGAAATCGTCGTATGGATTTTTTCTCTATACTGTTGTCAAATAATACAAAAGCTTCTCATTCAAAATGTTCCTCTTGGCGAATCGCCCCAACGAATCGCTTATCAGGAAAGTTCACAAACATTCGGCGTTATTAAGTTCCGAACGGACCATGCAAACGGAATAGGCCATGCCACTGATAATAATCCCTTTTTTTTGCAGCGGTGCCACAAGCGACGACGAGCGGCAGCAGATGCTGGCTCAGGTGCATTCGGAAGATATGGAGAAAATATTTCAACTTGAATCTTTCGGGATGGAAACATCGGTAATTGAACGACGCCAACCTCCGGTTCCGGTCTCTATGAAAGTTATAAGAATTCATTTGAAAATCAAAACCTTTTTATGTAAAACCATTTTTTTATTTCAATCAAAACAGCATACATTTATTTTGATTGCACGATACTTTTTAGTTGAAAGTTCATTTTCAAATAAAAATAATTTGCTTTCATTTTCAAATATGCCACGGTGTGGATTTGACAGTTCTACAATTCATCTGAAAAGAAAACTTTTTATGTTAAAAGTATTTTTACAGCATACTTTTATTTAAATTGCACGACACTTTCTGGATGAAAGGTCATTTTGGAATAAAAATAATTGGCTTTTATTTTCAACGATGCCACGGTTTCGATTTGACGGTTCTACAATTTGTTTAAAAAATTTCAACTTTTAAATGTAGAGCAGCTAAATTTTGAATTGACGGTTTGAAGGTTTTGGTTTTGAAAGTAAACCGCTTTCTACGAAAAAGAACCAACGCAACTTTTCAATTTTGGCAATGGTTTTTTTAATTTTAATAATCATTATTCTTTGTGTGTAGTTCAATACCTGAATTTGCCTTATTCCGCGCACCTCAAGCATGGAGTTCCATATACCGCGCATAATTCCGTGGGAATGTTTTTTTTTCGTATAGATTGTGTATAAAATTTCAAAATAATAATGCTTATCAGTTTGGCGATTGTCAAAGCATAGTTTCCAGAACTTTATGCATAAAAAAATATGTAAATATTGAACATTAATTCATAATTTCCCTCTATCCACTTCACTTCTGTTTTTTCTATTAAATATTATAAATATTCGAGGTTTGCTTTGGTTTCTCATCGGTCCCTCCAAATTTTTTTTAAATGAAAAACTTGTAAACTGCTTTTTGTTCGGGGTGGGTGGTGTTGACCGGTGGGAAGGGCAGCGCCCCTGGAGGTTGGGGGGTTGTTTTGTGTTGGGTGGTTTGGGGGGGGGGGGGGGGCGGGGGGCTTTGCTTCCCTACACTGATAAAAAAGCAATGATAATATCTATGTGTCCGAAACATGGATTTTTGCAATGCGATCAACAAATGATATTCTGGTTGCAGTTGAAAACCGGAATATAGGCGAGTCGCGCCAATCCATTTTGACTCGCGTTCTATGAATTCAAACCAGTGGCGCATCTAGTGCGCTGTATGGCGCATCTGATGCGCTATACAGCGCACTAACAATGCGACATACGGTTCTAACCCTCAAGAATGGAACTGGACAGTATAAAAAATCGATTGTCGCTAGGTCCGATACATTCCGGATTTTTATTCAACATGAATCTCTATTTGGAACCACTCATACTTCTTATGTGTACACATAACCACTATGTGTGGCCACACATACTTTTCATTAGTCACATAAACTTCATTTGTGTTTCTCCGAGGGTTCTGTTTATGTGTGAACACATCATTATTATATGGAATTTTCTATGGATTTTTGCCAATAAATATGTGTGGATTATTTCCGGTGTATAACCAAAATTGGCTTCCCACACGCAACTGCTCAAATGGGTACTTTTTTTCTTCGGTTTAGGGATTACAGGCCGGGGTGGCCAAAAACAAAAAGAGGGGGGAAGGAAAACGGCGAAGACCGAGCGGAGGAAGGCTGCTTGTCGGGAAAAAAACCGAATAAAACCCAGATGATTATAATTGGACATATTGAAGTCATTTACAACAACTGTCAAACTTGCGTTTTTCCGTTCCGTTTCCGTTATCATTGTGTTTGGGCGGTGACGGTTGACTATGTTTTGACAAGAAACGGTGTTGCCGAAGATGAAAAAACAAGAACAAATGTTGCAGTATTGCAAGTTTGTTGTTTTAAACGGGACTGTTTTTTCTCCGTGATGACCCCCGCAATGGTTAACGACTAAAGTATTATTTTGAATAATAACTGAATAGAAAGTAGAAAACATTTAGTGGTTTATTTCTTGACATCTCTCAGCAGGCATGTATAGATATTCCAGACAAAATTTAATTACAAATGGCGATGTAGAAAAATTTAAGAGCTTTTCGATCAACATTCTAATAATAATTTGAATAAAGCTTGGAATTGATATAAGGTTACGCACTTCGTTCGAATGATGTAATACTCAGGGTTATTCTGCGTGGCGTATCAGGTGAGACGACAATTGTCACCTCGCAGTCACATGACTATTCTCACACGATTCCCTTAGTCGAGTCGAGTGACGCGAGAGGTTCATTTCTCGGTGAGTGAGAAAATGAATCGCATGTGACTCTGTATTCATTCGAAGAACTGTCAGTTTACTACATTCTGGAGCAACAATAGAACAGGGCCCTACAGCATTTCTAAACAAGCCGTTGAAAATGTTTTCATCGCAAAACATTAGGTTTCCCACACAAATCAATCACACCTTCGTGAAGAGAAAAGTTTCTCTTACCCAATTATGCTGTTGATTAACATGGGTGGCCCAACACTTTGTGAGAAACGGACTAACAAGGCATTGTTCAGGAACGTTGTTTGGCCATATTATTTTGTTACTTCAGAATTTTGTTTAGAAGTGGATAATGTTTGTCTTTTTGCTGCAAATCGATTGGAAAAGGAATAAAACGAGAAAATTTAATCATATTGAGGTAATCTATATAATAAAAATGAGTTGGGGCTTCCTTTGTCACGATTTAACTCGCGAGCGGAAAGACCTATCGGCGTGAAATTTTGTATGCAGAGATTTTTAGGGCCGGAGAATAATCTTATGATGGTTTGAGACCCCTCCCTTCACTGGAAAGGGGGGCTCCCATACAAATGAAACACAAATTTCTACACAACTCGAGAACTAATCAAGCAAAAGAAACCAAATTTAGCATGTGTGAGTTTTTGAAGGCAAAGAAGGTTTTTATGGTAGCATGAGACCCCTCCCCTCTCTAGAAAGGGAGGCTCCCATACAAATGAAACACATATTTCTGTATAGCTCGAGAACTGATCAAGCAAAGAAACCCAAATTTAGCATGCGGAAGTAACTCTAGAACTAATCAAGTTAATGGAACCAAATTTGGCAGGTAGAGGTTTTTGGAGGCAAGAAATGTTTCTATAGCAGTTCAATACCCCTCTCCATTTTGAAGGGGAGGGGGGCTCCCCCTACAAATAAAAAGCAAATTTCTGCATGACTCGAGAACTAATCAAGTAAATGAAACCACTTTTAGCATATGGAGGTTTTTGGAGGCTAGATTTCTATATACATAAAAATGAATTTCTGTTTGTCAGACCCTTTAAAAAAGGGAAAGTTTGGAACCGACCAACGGGGAAATTTATATGGGGGGGTTTTGGGGGGGGGGGAGGGTTTTTGAGTTTGTGGGGGCCCTCTTTTTTGGGAGGGGGGCCTCTATAAAGGAGAGGCAAGGGAACAAATTGGGGGGGGGGGGTTTTGAAGGCAGTGTGGTGGGTGGTTGGGAACCCCCCCCCCTGGGGGGGGGGGGCCACAAAAAAAAAAAAAACAATTCTAATCTAATGTAATCTAATCTCACACTAACGCAGCCAATTCTTGAAAGCATCCTGGAAAATGACGTCTTCTGGAATGCATCATTTTTCTTGTCATCGGCCAGGCCAACTGCGTAGTGTGTGCCGCAGAGAGGATTCCAAGAAATAGAGCGATTCCAGAAAGAGTGTCTGAAATCGCTCTACTACTCCGAATCAAGGGAAGGAAGAAAGCGTGGACCTCCCGTACCAAACGCCTCCATATAGAATTAAATAATGTGATAATTTGTATTTATCGTTGGGAGCATAGATGCTAGAAAGATTAGTTTATGCTCCTTTTGCCTGTGGGTGGACTTTTGGCATTTGAACCAAAAGTCTGGCAATAATTTGCCAAGGTTATAGCGCCTTATCTCGCTCACTGAAATTTAGATTGAAATTTAAAATTTACAGAATAATACACTGTGCTTCCACTATATACAAGCTCATCGATTTAGAACCACCCGGGGGAGACTTGGTCCTATACCCAATGATTTCATTATCTCCAATCCGCTCAACCAATTGCAATGTTTTGTGATATAGTGGACGGATTATTATAATCTGAGATAACTCAATGCAGACGTCTTCCAAATTTGGCAGATCGACAGGCAATCGGTGGAGACCCACCTGGTACCTCATAGCAATATGCTTAGAGGCGGACCGGAAGATTTGATGAGCTACCTCCCCCAAAAAAAAATAAACAAAAATTTACAACAAAAGAGAAGAATTCTGGTTGTTAAATAAACAAAACGCGTGTTTTTTGGGGGAGGAGGCTGTTTTGGAAAGAAGTTTGAACCCCTGGTTTTTCAAGAAAAAAAAAAACTCTTTTCGAAAAAAAAACAAACACAAGAGACATATTTAATATTTTTTTTTTTTTTTGTGGGAGGAGGGAGCGGCGCGCGCGGGGTGTTCTTATTTAAAAAAAAATAAACAACACTGTGTTTTTGTGATAATTTTTTTTTTTTTTTTTGAGGGAAAGAAAAAGAAAAAAAATATTATAAAAATTTTTTTTATGTTTTTTTTCATATTTTTTGGAGTTTTGCGCGGAGGGTCGTTGATGATGAATAGATTTTTTTTATTTTTATTGTTTTATTGTGTATGTGATTTTATTTTTTTGTTTGTTTTTTGTTTTTTGGTTTATTATTTTGTTATTCCAAATCATATCCTTCTTCAACTTCTTTGTGTTTTACGATCTCTTCCTTAACTAGTTATTTAATGGTTTCTGGTACACAAAGCTCCGGTACTGGTACACAAAGCTCCGAACGTCAAACAATATTAAATGAAATACACTCAAAAGCCCGAATCATTGTTGAAAGATCTATTGGAGTCCTCAAAAATGTTTTCCGTCGTACATTAGGTGCTAGACAGTTGCATTAAAAACCACAGAAAGCTGCTAGTATAGTGAACGTATGTTGTGCTTTACACAACTTGAGGCTTCTCTATAATTTAACAATAAATGATAAAGATTTCGAGGCAGCAGGCAATAATAATCTCGTCATTGATCCCACCTTCGGAGGTGATGTTGACATGACTGCGAGTAATATAAGACAAGAAATCATGTTTTGCATTATTTCAGACTTTGAATATATTTCGAATCAAACAATCCATCAAAGACAATACAAATAATAAAGGACTCACTTGACAAGTTTGTAATTTAACAATAAAATTGTAATCACCCGAAAGAAACTAAAAGGAAACTTAACTGAATGCTTGGATTCGAACTAAATAATTTT
>JAHHFK020004827.1:0-34914 GCA_024533555.2 Aedes koreicus
ATGAATCCTTTAGCATCACAGGAAGCCGTCCAAATAGGGAATGACATCATCAAGCAACAATTTCCGGTGAGATCTATCTGATTATAACTAAATTTGAACGATACTGCTACATACGTGCCATCCAAACAATATGATTTGATGATGGAAGTTTATGCACATTACTAATATCCATTTGATGTTTGTACTGTGTTTATGCGGGGCTTGTTGTAAGTGAAAGTAACCTCGGAATGGACGTGAATAACCAGGCATTCTGAAATGGGTAACTGGAGCCCAAGAGAGTTATCACCTCCCAACTCCCGGGCTAAAATTTTTTGTCGTGTCGACAACAGGTCGTTTAACTGCAAACATTTTTTTCCATAAAAACACTGCTGGACGGTGGACGTTGGATTGTATATACACACACAGGATTAAAATTAAAACTAAAAAATACACGACCGTGTACTGATATATAAATATACGACTCATTCGCTTGCCTTCTCAGTAGTGACTGAAGTATCATTTTATAATCAAAACATTTATGATTAACGCTTTGAAACATCTAATAATTTGATCTAATCTAATATTATCTAATCTAATCTAATACAAACGCAGCCAGTACGAGAAAGCATCCTGGAAATAGTTGGGTTAGATGACGCCCTATTATATTTTTTGTCAATATTGATGCTTGCAGCACATCAAAGACATGATACAAGCGTCAAATTGGTCAGGCCTACAGCGTTGCATTAACCGCAAAAGATGATTCTGTAAATGACGCCAGTTACCTGAAATTGACATTAACAGAAACCTGCAAATACCTTAATTTTGAACAATATATAGCATATAATGGTAGGATTACATTTGTTATGTACAGTAAAAGTGTAATGACTCGAAATGTATTGTTTCGTTCATTAAATTTATACTTACATTCCGGTTATTCCACGCTGATATCGTGGTATCCCCTACGAATCCGCTATTTGAAATGTTATGTTACTTCAAATACGAATAAAATATGTAAATATATTATTGAGTAATGCCATAAAAGAAATAAAAATTATTGCTGAAGTAAGACTCGACTAATTCTTCTCAGGTTGCTTTTTCCTTGGGTTTCATAAGCAACCATAATTCTACAGAGCACGCTTAGCTAATAAGTTCAATGAAAATGGAAATGCTGTACAAAATGCTTAGCCGAGTGATCCATAATTTAAAAGCGTTAATTTGATTGATACTTTTACGTCATTTATTACACTAGTTTACAGCACTTATAAACTCGGTAAGCTGATCATCATTTCTAATGTGAAATTTTATGCAGCATTCAAAAATGCCGTCAAACAAAATTAAAGTAGATGGATAAAAGTTGATTTTTTTAAAAAATGAACAAAAACACATTTGCTTAAAATGAAATATCTCCAACGCATGTGATTCAATTTCAAAAATTTTGTCATCCAATGGTTTAAAATTAAATTTAACACCGATCTTCTGCACATTGCAATATTCTAGGAGTAATATTTTTCGACGCAATTTATAAGTATATATATTTTTTGCGATTTTGTTTGGAGATTTGTATGAGCTAAACATATGATTAACACCCAAATAACGTCAACAAATAATATATTGCATATGTAGCTTAAAGTCAAAGAAAAAATGAAGAATATAAGAGCTCAATGGTGAAAGACGGTTGAAAAATGAGGAAGTTATGCGGGTTTATGGAAAAACTGCAGAAATGCGGGAAAAAACAGAAATTCGAAAGAAATACACCCATTCTCTCTCTCTCTCTCTCACACACACACACACACACACACACACACACACACACACACACACACACACACACACACTCACTCACACACACACGCACAAGATTTGGTTTACCTACTGTTCTATTGTTTGGTAAGATATTCTGGCACCTAATTTTAATAGCTATTGGTAACCCTTCAAAACAAAACAAATTGTGACAGTTCGTTGTTCAGTTATCGGAGTGAGAAAAAAATGTGCGCTGAAAACGGGAATTCACCGGCAATTCCCTTCCCGCGAATGGGTTCACACTTCAGGAAAACTGTGGTGGGGGCTGTTCATAAACCACGTAGACAATTGGGGGGGGGGGGGTAAGGGGGGGGGGGATTTCAAAAAAGTCTACGTTTGTCTACGATGGCGGGGGGGGTATACCAAAAGTCTACGTAGACCTTTGTTTTTTTTTCTCTTCAAAACGGATATTCATACACTTCGACGTTATGCACCAAGGATTAAAACAATTGTTAAGATCTTGCGAATTATCCTCGAGCCACCTTGCGCATTTTCGGAACCCGAAAAAAAAATTTCTCATAGGTTTACAATTACATGCATTGTAACAATACAATAGAATATATAGTATGTATAATTAATAGCATTGTTCACAACGATAAGATGACAATAGGAGTTATTGTTACCACAATAGAATCTAATGTAAACTGAGACATCGACAATAGAAAAGGGGAGTTGTTATGTATCTTAACTATAGAAAAAACCATTTTTTTTTTCGAACAAATTTGAGTCAATTACTATTAATTGTATTGTTTCACAATTGTTGAAAATCCTAGCATATGGAGTGAACTGTAAATTTATTGTAATGACAATATGCATTATTCATTTATCTGATTCATGAACAATAAGATTTATGGTCGGAAATAGATTTTAATGTTATTTTATATTATTGTATTTTAATTGTATGGTTATTTTTATCCGGGAATCCATTATTGAGCCAAGTATGCTCGAGCTTTCACACAAAAAAAAGCGTTCCCGAAAATGAAAACGGACCGTGAACTATTTCAAGTTTTCAGGATTTTTCCCTTTAAACGTTATTTAGTTCATGATTACGTGATTCAGTTCACGGTGTATTTTTTCTTGTTCTCGAATTCATGACTGCAGTTCACGGATCTGGGCACGGATTTTTTTTTCCATGCATGGCTTGAATGAAGAAACAAGTACGTTGTCTACTTGTTTAGCAAAAGTAAGTTTTAAGGCAATTGTAAACCAATCTGAGTCATGAAATCTGTGCTGGTTTGTTAGCTTCCAATACATAGCCTGTTGGTTTGTGCTTACAATTCAAAACTTGCTACGAAAAATATAGTTGACAACTACACACAGTGGCAGAAGTACCTAATATTGAGTTCAATTCGCCCAGGTCGACACTCTTGAAGCGATTTTCATTCCTCGTGTCGTTCACTCGCATGTAAACAGAATTACTGAAAATCGGGTTATGTTCGATAATGCGGGTATCTTTGATGGGAACTATACAAATAATTTATTATGTCACAGCTCTTCAATACATACAATTCTATTATTTAGTAGCCTAAGTACCGGATGGAATAAACAATTATTTTCATAGCTATACGTACGTATCAAAATAACCCACATTATTCAAGATATTCCATGTTCAGACAACTCAGTGAGTTGTACACTCATTGTTTATTTCTAACCTTTCGATACGCGTGCACAATTTGCAGAAAGAGCAACCAAGCGAGGTTTTCTCACGTGTGTTGTGTTTTTTACACCAGCGCGTTGCCCGAAAGGTTAAGATGACTCAGAAAAGAGTCCTTATTTGGCCACCATATTTAAGGATAGACTCTATCATTTTCCAAACCACACGACTCAAAAACTACTGCGATTCCGTGATGGAGATTGTTTACTAATCTGTGTGCTGCACTGCTTACAGTTTTCAAGCCCTGTACTTGAAAAGAAATTGAGAAGCAATATATCAAATCAGTATAATATGGCATCTAATTAAGGAATTTAGCATAACATCCCGTTCACACTACAACTTATAATACGTAATATAGACTATCTTGATAGTAGCATCTATACATCTAGTTTTCATTGGAAAAAAAAATTGCATGGCATTTGATATCAAGATACTCTATATCACGTAATGTAGGTTGTACCCAAGCAACACCAAACCATCATACTTAGTTACAGCAACTTGATTGTGATGTAATTGAGTCAAGTGTGCTACTAGGGTAATGTGAACGGGGCTTAATGTTACATTCTAAAATTACTGTCTCTAACTATCTTTTCAAGAGGATAAAAATTACAAAAAGAGACAGTAACTACCTGACCATCTATTTTAACTCAGTTATGAGTCGTTCTTTTTTTTTTTTTTTTTTGACTCACTTGCATGAAAAGTGGAGTCACTCAAATCGGAGTAAATGTAACGGGGATAGACAAGGTACCTACAAATCAAAAACATCCATCTGGTTTGAGTCCATGTTTTTGATTTGTCGGCTTGTCTATCCCACCTCCACTTACTCAGACTTACAGTGACTCCTTGCTTTTGATGGCAAGTGAGTCAAAGCTGATTTAAAGTGGCTGGCCGTGTAGAGCGTGTTAGTTGTGTTTCTCTTTTTTTTTTTAAACAATATCTCGGGTACGAATCCTACGGGGCACCAACTCAATAGTAAGCTTATGTTGTCAACCATTTAGTATTTTCATTTATACGTGAATGAGATGACATTGATAGTTGACATGCTCCCATTTGACATACATTTAGAAGAGGGGGCTTAGTTATATCCGGTTGTGATTACCTGTCAAACGCTGAAGTAACGGAAAAAGACGTGTTCAAGCAATGCTATAGCGCAGAGTGAAAAAAAACAGAAAAATACATGAAGAGGCCTGAGAAGACGTCAACTTGCTTTGGAAAACTTCCAAAGAAGATAAACTTTACTTGCCATCTAAGGTAAAAGCAAAAATAACCGCATTTGTGTCTAATTGTGGACTGTTTTTTGCGACAAAAGTGAATGCAGACCGTGAACGCAAAAGCATCCCCAAGGCAAGATATTTTGTCTAAGAAAATAAGGCCACCCAAGATTCCGCAGCAACGCTAGGAAGAAATTCTTTTGTGAGGTCGACGTGAACGGAACTACGGAAGTTCTTCGGATAGAATCACGTTTCGTCAAAATCATTGGACTTAACATCCAAAAAACTATCCCACCAGAACTTTCCACTGACGGGCTTTAATAACTGGTTCAAGCAGCCATGGTTTGAGCATCTTAAGCATTTGCATAATTGATTGATTTTTTTTTTTCATTTTTGCTATTTTTATGAAATAAAATAAAAACGAATAACGGAATTACCTGATTGTTTGAGTTTCATTTCATAATTCGTTCCTCAAACATATTGTAGAAAATTTTCCACACATATTAAATTTTTTTTTTTGATAAAGTCTACGTAGACTTTAAGCAGGGGGGGGGGGGGGGGGGTTGGCAAAAGTCTACTAAAGTCTACGAGGGGGGGGGGGGGTTTAAAAATGTCAAATTTCGGTCTACGTGGTTTATGAACAGTCCCCAAAGAAGCCATCAAAATTGAAACGGCATTTGGATACCAAGCATGCCGAGCATAGTACTAAGGGTGTGGACTTTTTTCGGCGTCATGAAGCTGGCTTGAAACGGCAGAGCATTCAACAACAAAACACAGCAGTAGTGCAGGCGTCATATGAGACAGCAATGGAAATCGCTAAAAACAAAAAACCTCATACGATTAGAGAAACCCTGATCAAACCTAGCATGCTGAAAATGGTGAATTTGGTTCTTGGAGAAGCAAGTGAAAAGAAAATGCGGCAAGTGTCATTATCAAACAATACTGAGCAAAGACGAATTGCCCATATGTCCGAAGACGTGAAAGAACAAGTTCTGGAAGAAATAAAACAATCTCCTTTATTCGCAATTCAACTCGATGAATCCACAGCCGTCAGTTCCTGTGCGCAGCTGTTGGTGTTTGTGAAGTACGTATGCTCTGCTGGCGATTTAAAGGAGGAGTTTCTTTTCTTTTGTGACTTGGAAACTACTACCAGTGTGTAAAGGCGTTTTTTGAATCTGGTGACTTGCAGTGGAAAAAACTAAAATGCTTGGCAAGAAATCTGGATCTCAGAAGAAGGTCAAGGAGCTGGAATTGGTCATAAATATTGTTAACTATGTTAAGTCTGGGGCCCTGAATACACGTTTATTCAAGGAACTCTGCAGGGAAATGAACTCAGATCATGAGGTTCTTCTTTTCTACACTTCCGTACGCTGGTTGTCGGAGGGTAATGTACTCAACCGTGTTTTCGAGTTGAAGGATGAGATCCAAACGTTTTTGAAAGCTCAAGGGAAAAAAAGATTTCCTTGCACATTTAAATGAAGGAGACTTTCAGAAGCGTCTCGCTTACTTAGCTGATGTTTTTGAGCATCTGAATTTGATGAATTTGAAACTTCAGGGCAAACAATCCAATCTTGTTCACTTCCAAGATCATCTTCATGCATTCGCGGAAAAACTTTAAAAATTGGCGCCGAAAAGCTAAGATGGGAAATGTTGCCATGTTTGATCGTATGTGATTCGCTGGAGCAGCAATCTGAGAAGTATTTCCCCGAGTTGAAGCAAGAAGTAGCTGCTTTAGTACGCAACCCGTTTTCATCTTCATCTTCATGTGGCTAGCCCTCCAGATGAGATACAGGATGAATACTTGGACCTGAAAAACGATTCTTCGTCTCGCGATTCTTTTCATGAAAAAGAACTGAGCCAGTTCTGGTGTGCTATGTATGGCTCGTATCCCAAAGTTTCCATGGAGGCATTGAAGCGGATTTTCAACTCTACTTCAAATCAAAACGAAGACAAGAAACAGACTGAACTTTGAAGATGACATGAGATTGGCGTTGTCTCAAACACAGCCCCGAGTTTCAAATCTAGTGTCCCAAATCCAGGCGCAGCAATCACACTGAGAGTGTTTTTCCCTGGTTATAACATAAAATGTCGTAATAAATCAAAAAGATCGTAAATTGATGTATTTCTTTATTTTTTATCGCAACATAATCAAATTAGTTTTCCAAGGGGGTCGCGGGGTCATTGCTGATTCAAAAAGGGCATCGCGACCCCAAAAAAGGTTGGGAACCACTGATATAGCGCATATTATTTCATTTACTTGATATAATTCTAAAAAGCAGTGGTTGGCATCCCAGCTGTGATAGAGCTGGACGATATCATTCAATATCAAATTTCACTTTTCCTTTTGATGGAATCAAAACAAAGCACAACTTTCCAATTGGAATAATACCCCCATCGTGTTAGAGAGAAAATTTAAAATCAATTGGTTTACGAATACACATCGAATAAAAACAAACTGCAGCAAAATTATTGTTCGCCATCCATATTGCGGATTTTGCATCTAATTTGACCCCGGCAGCAATTTTTTGTAAGAAGATGATCACACCATCTGCATCATACATTGGTTCATTTTGCAGGAACAGCCGGTACGTATTTCGGGGTGCTGTTTCAGATAATCGGTTTGTTTGCAGGTTTCCCTTGGGAAATGAAAAGTGAACAAACTTTTAAACGATCAAATAATTTCACGTTTGTTAAAAACCAACGCAAAAGGCAAACTTATTATTAACTTAACTTATTATAACTAACGAATTATTTCTCACTCATGTCGGTTTTAATTTTCATCGACTAATCGACATCGAGGCAAAAATCAATTAGATTTTTCAACGTTAACTAAAAGCGGAAATCAGGGGACCTATAAGAATGCTGGTTATTACAAAAGTGTAAAGTTCTGTTCCTAATTAAACACACCGTTGAACACAGTGGATTTTGATGGCAACTAGTTGAGCTAAATGTATAGCATCTCATTGCATTATTCTAAATAAAGCTTCCAAAACAAATATTTTAAAACAAAATGCAGGAACAAGTACCATTACTTCAATACACTATTTCGTTCAAAATCAGGTCTTTTTCTAGAAGATGAAATAAAGATCAGTTGACTTAGTTCTTTCTGTTTTCTTCATCGTCACCTTGACAAACGTCAAACTAAATCAAGTCAGTGTTGTGTGAACACCACCACCTGATATCGATATCAATTCGTTATATCACGTAATATAGAGCGTAGTGTGAACGTACTAATCAAGAGAGTGGCTGTAGATAACAAGTCGATTCTCGACTTCACATAAACACCCCGATTTTCCTAACGGAATATCGATCGATTGTCGAATTACCAGCACATCTTAATTGAGCTCACAACATTGGTGCTCCAGTAGCATTTTCACAGCCCTTGGTAATGTGCGACTACATGTGTATGTAACTTGATATGAAATCAATCGCACACTACCGTCAAATGCCCTCCGCTCTTTTCAACTTGTATCTTTCAATTTTCACAGCCTACCGTCCTGTCAATACTTTCATTTCTCTTCGTTCTAGCAATAAAATTACTGTCCACTCCTAGAGCCTCTCTTGTTTATGGGAAATTATCTGCTTCTGACAAATTTCATCATGAAATAGACAATAATAATTTTAATATTTTCTATTACTAGAATTTCTCCAATTCTTGAACTACAAAGATAATTGACCTCGGAATTGACGGTAGACGAATAGCTTCCCTTAATTAATTGTGAATTAAGTTTCATAGCAGGACAAGGCATGCGAGTTGGAAAATAATGGCAATGAAAATACATGCTTACTATATTTAGCAAAAATTGTCAAGCTATTGTTTGTGTTCTGTTTTTTTTTACTCCACCACCATTATTATTCTAAGCGTAATTTCATAACTCTCTTCACGGGTTTTGCGCACGTCCTCAACAGAGATAGGATGATTCACCATCACTGTTCAGTGAGATTGATAAGAGTGATTTTGTTTTTTCCCTTCATGTTTGAGCCATGTAAGAACAGGATTGTTCATGTTCACTGACATAGATTCCATAGAAATACTCGAGGGGTCCTGGAAAGTTATCTAACAGTTAAGAATAATTAAAATACAAAAAAGCCTTACATAACTAACCTATCGCAAACCCGCTCCGCATAACCTTGAACCGAGATCTGTTTACAAACAAACCGCACTTTGCCACACCCCTCGCACGAGCTGCAATCAACACTCGACCCACCACAGAAGTTATTACGTTTACAATCGCCCGTCCTCTGATAACCGCTGACTCACGTTGGCGGTGCTTTCGCCTGTCGAGACCGGCGGGATTTGTCGCGCGACGTGACCGGCATCCGACGAACGAATCAAAACAAACTTGATTGACCAACACTGACGCAAATTTGCTCGAGTGTGGTGAAATTCATGTTTGGCTGTATGGAAACATGATAGAATGTGGGATGAGTCATCGCGACCCGCGAGTGACATGAAAAAACATGACAATCGGATTCAATTTGCCGCCCGGCGCATGGGGATGATAACGCTTTATTTTGCTCTTGAGTATAAATAGACCCTGGAGGGGCAGCTGACTGCATCAGAACACGAAGATGGCTACAAACAGTAAGAGCAACGCAATCGCTGCAGTCGCCACTCAGGCCCAGTTTGTTGGAATCATCCCCGAGTACGATGGGGACACAGACGATTGGAGCGTCTATCAGGAAATTCTGGAGGAGTACTTCAAAGCCAATGGAGTGCCGGACGGGAGCAAGGTGTCGGTGTTGATCAGCGTTATTGGAGCTGATACTTATCGATTGTTGCGTGATTTGTGTCATCCGGACTCGCCGAAGGACAAAAGCTACGCAGAATTGTGTTCAATGCTGGCCAAGCAATTTCTGCCGGAAATTGCAATTTTCCGCGAGAGGGCCAAGTTTTACCGAGCAAAACAGGAACGCGGCGAGGATGTTAAGACGTGGTACGCCCGGCTGAAGAATTTGTCGGTGAACTGTAAGTTTGGAGAGCACTTGGAGCCTTTGCTGTTGGATAAATTCATAGTTGGATTGCTACCCGGACCAGTTCAAGACCGTCTGTGCGAGGAGAGCGAGAAATTGACGTTGAAGGAAGCGCTGGATTTGGCTGCCAATCGAGAATCTGCCGTTCGAGATGACGTCATTGCTGAAGACATGGCCGACATGCATTTGGATGATGTGAGAGGAGGTCGTAGGATGCATGGCGGTGGTCATCATCATCGCGGTTACCGTCATCATCATGATCATGATCAACTTGGCGGTGGTAGACATGGATATCACGGAAGACGTGGAGGTCATCACCACGGTCACGGCCCACCACATCACGGACGGCACGGCCATGGACCTCATGGTCACGAAATGCAGTTCGGATTCGGTCCACATGGTCCACATGGTCCACATGCTTGGAGAGCTCATCAGATGGCGCGGTTCGGTCCTAGAGGATTCCATGGCTTCGAAGGAATGGGACCATGGTTTGGTGAAATGCGTCGTCACAATATGGAACGTTGGGCCAAGAAATGCCGCAAGATGAAGGGTCGTCGAGCCAAGTCGAGCTCCAGCAGTTCCGGTAGCTCTAGCAGTAGCAGCTCTGAGAGTGAAAGCGAAGGCGAGAAGAGATGCAAGGGTCGTCATCACAAGGAACACATGAAGCATGGTCGCCATGGAAAATTTGGACACCGCCACGAGGGAGGTCCAGGAAAGTGTCCCCGAGGAAAGCGATGTGAAAGAAAGGAGCGAGAGGAAGCCGACCCGATTGTTACGGAGAATACGGAACCGGAACTGATTGAGTGAAGAGAGGCGATTGAATCAATTTCATGACAACCTTTTTGTAATATTTAGCCATATAACCAAAGAAAAACGAATATAAAAATGTGTTAGGAAAAAATTATATAAAAGCTATAGAAGTATAAAAAATTAAAAAAGTTTTTAAATTATGAAACAATGTTTTCCATAACTGCTATCATTTCACATCCCTTGGTGGTCTTTATTCTTCATCACATAAGCTGATAAAGCTATGTGTTGTTAATGCAAAAAATGGTCAATTTTCAAGATGGAATAAATTCAATTTCAACACGAGTACCTGTGGTGTCCATATAGTTTAAAAGTACGAAAGAAAATTCCCTTGTTCTAGCAGGTTTGATTGTATATTCGAGTAAACAAGGGAGTTTATGGCCCTCATCAGCACTTGTTTGCAGTTCGGCTGCTTTATGTTTATCGAGGTGTTTAGTTTCAGTAGAAATCAAAATTGTTTACTTGGTTCCACCTGACACACAGTTAAAGTAATTCAACAGCCATCGGTCATTTCACGATCGGCCTATCTTTTGAACTCAGCCTAGTGAATACAAATGTGTCGTTCAAATAAGTTATTGTTGTTTGAAAAATATGCATTGAACGTGAACGGAATATAAATGATAATTAGATGTGAATGTGATATTTGGCTTTCGTGAAGCGGTACGAAATTTCACTAGCGAAAATGGTTGCTGTTTACAGTTCGCGTGTAGTGTAGTGTAGTAAATTACCAGTAAAGGTAACATCTCTGGTGAATTGAAAAGTGTCAATTTAAAGTTTGATTTTCATTTGCTGTTAGCAGCGTTCGGTGGGGTAATGGGTAAGCAGAAGCTAATCAAGAGTTGACTGTTGGCGTGGCGTAATGGCTGAATAGTCTATGCAGACCCCTTGAAGCCATGAGAGAGGAATAACGATAGGTTTTGGAAGGTAGGTGGATTTTGCGTCGACAAAGATGCTTCAAAATGTTATATGTAATAATGGAGTTATATAAGTCTGTTAGTTGCTCTAGCTAGATGTACTTCTCTATTCGCGATGTGATCAATTTCTGTTTAGTTCCCAGAATTTCCTATGTTTCGTGCTAGAAGAAAATGGAACGGGGGACCATTCCGGTGGGTTTTGGGGGGTATGTGGTGGTGGGGGTGGTTTTGTTTTGTGATGTTGAAATAACTTTACGGAAAATCCCTTCGTAACCGCTTATTCCGCTTGATAAAACGAGTTGATCGGAACGGAGGTTCCTTACTCTAAAGGGTGATACGGTCAAAATTTGGTCAAGGGAAAACGCGTGTAAATCGGTGAAATCGTTTATTTAAAAAATCAAATTAAATTTCTTTTTCAAGTTCAATTAGTATAAAATTCAGGAAAAATATTCAGTTAGGCTTCCGCTTTTCCAAATCCGAATTGTCGGGCCTTACGCTTGACCCCTGCCATCAGATTTTGTACAGCCACCTTGTCCACCTTCTTCGCCGCAGAAAGCCAGTTTGCCTTGAACTGCTGCTCGTCCTTAGCAGTTTTTTTGGTCTTCTTTAGGTTCCGCTTGACAATAGCCCAGTATTTCTCAATTGGGCGGAGCTCTGGCGTGTTGGGAGGGTTCTTGTCCTTGGGAACCACCTGCACGTTGTTGGCGGCGTACCACTCCATGGCCTTTTTACCGTAATGGCAAGATGCCAAATCCGGCCAAAACAGTACGGAACAACCGTGTTTCTTCAGGAAAGGCAGCGGACGTTTATTCAAACACTCTTTCACGTAAATTTCTTGGTTGACAGTCCCGGAAGCTATGAAAATGCTGCTTTTCAAGCCACAGGTACAGATGGCTTGCCAAACCAGATATTTCTTTGCGAACTTTGACAGTTTCGTGTGCTTGAAAATATCTGCTACCTTTCCCCTTCCTTTTGCCGTATAAAACTCCTGTCCCGGAAGCTGCTTGTAGTCGGCTTTGACGTAGGTTTCGTCGTCCATTACCACGCAGTCAAACTTCGTCAGCATCGTCGTGTACAGCCTCCGGGATCGCGCTTTGGCCGTCGTATTTTGTTTATCATCGCGATTTGGAGTCACTACCTTCTTGTAAGTCGATAGTCCGGCTCGTTTTTTGGCTCGATGCACGGTTGTAGACGATACACCCAGCTTATTTACGGCATCTCGGAGAGATAGGTTAGGGTTTCGCTTGAAACTACCGGCAACTCTCTTTGTCGTCTCAGCGGCTTCCGGTTTTCGATTTCCCCCCGATCCAGACTTCCTGGCTGTCGACAAACGTTCCCCAAACACTTTAATTACATTTGTAACGGTTGATTTGGCAACTTTTAGCGATTTTGTCAACTTTGCGTGCGAGTAGCTCGGATTTTCGTGATGCGCGAGCAAAATTTTGATACGCTGCTCTTCTTGCTTGGACGGCATTTTGACAACTGAAGAGTGAATTCCAAAATCAAAATAGGAGCAACATTCTACACACACACACCTTCAAAATGAGGGGTGTTCAGGTTTTTTAAATGCAAAATTGAAAGAAATACGTCAAGTTGATATTGACCAAATTTCCACCGTATCGCCCTTTAATGTTACACGATATATGTACGCTCTTCATAGACATCTCTCTATTTGATTAACTGAGCAAAACTGGCGAAACTGAGCAACTCCTATTTGAATCACTAAGTCCTAAACAAACTGAATCAAAGCCAACCAGAAACTAGTTAAGTACGACCGAAAAAAATAACGACAAAGATTATTGTCAATAATCTCCTATCCTTATGGAATTTGTTGATAAAATAAACTGTCATAGTCATGTATCAAAGATTCCATTCTACACTGATAAAAAAAATCAAATATTGCTAATACTAATTCAAAGTCATACCTTTTATGTGTTACCGTCAAATTGGGTAGGGAACGGCTTAATCAGGGGTGACTGTTTTCATCAGTTGTAATGAAATAGGTCTAAAACTCCTATATTTTCCTAACTATTTCACATTCAATTATATGAACATAAACTCTATGTATTCGGGCTAATGTTACTGTCATTTTGAAGCTTTAAAATACATCACCTAGAAATTAGTTTCCTACCTGCTGAAGAAGTTCTCTCAAATCTTGCCTTTGCGTATTTTGCATTTGTTCGCGTGTACCCGAGGGAATGTCTTCAACAGCTCCTTCTCACATCTAAGCTTCCAGTCATTTGAGGTTTATCTATGCTTATGATTATATTGTCCATCATCTGGTACTATCATATGCAATAAAAAACTATGTTTCGGAGCTCTTAAACTTAGAGCATCTCCAGGAGTGTTGTAGTTCTAGATTCATTTTATATGTCAGTTATAATTTTTTCTCTTGGGAAAATATATAACAAACATACCCTCTCTTCAGCAGCAGTTCCAAATGTTGCTCTAAACCTAAAGACTTGAATGTGTGTGTATAATTGATTCTCAAAACTTCTGTGGGCATATTCTCAGAATTTCTTAGGAATTCTCCTCAAATTTCCGCTGTAATTCCTCTCAGAACTCCTTTGGAATTTCCCTCAGAATTACTATCCTCTTCGAATTTCTCTACACTGATAAAAAAGCAATGATAATTTCTATGTGTCCCACACATGAATTTTTGCAATTTGATCAACGAATGATATCTATTTGTAACCACACATACTTTTCATTTGCAACATAAACTTCATATGTATTTCTCGGAGGGTTTTTTTTATGTGTGAACAAATGAATATTATGTGGAATTTTACATCGATTTTTGCCAATAAATATGTGTTGATTTTTATCCGTGTAGAAATCTCAGAAATCTTTTAAAAACGAACAAATAGGGAAATGATGGTAATAACAAAGAAATAGGGATATGATGGTCAGTTCAGACTTGTTGCTGCAACTTGAAATTATTAACGAAAAAGTAGAAAGCATACAAGATTGGAAACAGATGCACGACCGGATGTTGTCTCAAAGTTTGACGTTTGATTTGATTCCATAGACACTACCACAATGACAAAAAAAATGTATCTTGGATGAAACTCGTTTCAAATTTGAACAAAAATAGAACAACGTAGTATTCCAGTTTTAAATTTTAACATGAAACTGTAATTATCCAACTAGAACGTCTTGCTGAAGTTGCTTTTGTTATAAATACAGTTCTATTTTGTAACGACCATACACTCCTGGAGATGCCCTTAGTACTCAATTATAAATAATGCTTCGCTGTTGAGCGGCAGCTATGGCATCACTGTTGCTTTTGAGAGAGCCCATATTTCCTCTCTTCTTTGTTAACCATGGATATAGCGCATCAATGACGTCTATATAAGGTCTGGCTCAGTTGCCACAACAATATTAGTGAAATGAGCAAAAATCGCTCATGACATTAATACCACCGCACTCCTTGCGCACGCTACACAAGCAAAGAAGAATGCTAAGATGGAACAGTTGGTTCAAATATTTTTTCATTTCAGTGTCCTCTTTATAAATGAATAACGGGCCCTTTCGAATGAGCACTCCCCAGTAAACGGGTTGACAAATCTTGTTAAGCTCATGCCGTTCCCTCGTTGTGTAAACAAAGACCAAAGTACCTTGAAAACAAGGTGAAGTATATTGCCAGCTGTCATATTATTCTCTCATACACGCTCATTCAAGCTTACCCAGTGTTGAATAACATTTACTGAATTTTATAAATATATCTAAAACGTCAAACGCTGAGTAGCATTTTATGAATTTGATTTATTGTTATTCAAAACGCAAGAAAACTGCCCCAAACTCAATTTTAAGATAGCTACATAATATTTTTTTCAATAATATAAAATGGGTCGGATAACGTCTTTGTCAATTTCCACTTGCTTAAATTTAAAAAGTTAATCGTATTGGAAAATTAATAAACAGTGGCGATATGGAGCAGATAGCAGCCACTGTAGATGCGGAAGCGTATCTTAAAAAGCTAAGCTGTTTTATCTTGAGAGGGATTTGATGATTTAGTATATTATAGAACATTACAGATAAACCAAACATTTTCGAAACTCTTTCTGGCGTATGAATCGAGACCAGACTATAAGGGGTTTATTAGCCAAATTTATTGGTGTTGGAAATGGTAAGCAGGCAGGTTTTTTTTTCAAAAGGAATTCAATGATTTTTGTAGCATCTTTTGCGAAGGCGAAATAAAAAAAAATACTCATTTTCATAAATTTGTGTCTTAATGTTTATGAGCAAGTTCAACTCAAAGCTAAATAAATTTCAGGACTAAGGGTTTTTTTTATTATCTTACAGGTTTGGTCCGAAGGGTCTCAGATTGTTACGAAACTTTGTCCTCTCGTAGTTCATGGATAAATGAATAAAGTGATTTTTTTTTTTATTTCGGGTTGCCAGTTTTTCTGAGAAACGAAGTATTCCGATTTTCGGAAAAAATATAATCTTAAAAAAACCTGAAAATTTCTTGGATAAGTCCAGTATGCAGCTCAAGAGTAATCCCAACAAACATCGGTGTTGAATTAGAGCTTGTTCTAGCAAATTTGGAGAAGCTATTCAGCTATTCTAGAAGAAACAGCTGAATAGCTTCTCCAAATTTGCTTGAACAAGCTCTAATTCAGCACCGATGTTTGTTGGGATGTACATTAGCATAGGACAAGTAATGGTCAAGGAATGCTTTTACTGTTGGGATTTCTAACCTTGAATGCAGTAACGCCTGCTGATGTAAATTAAATGGGACTGTCTCTTTTTCTCGTGGCAAAAGTTGCGTTAGATTATATCACATGAGAGATTTCACCCATACTGGAGCAGTTGTCAAAATTACTTTCGGTAAAAATGGCAAAAATTACTTCTGGTCTACTTGCCAGCTGCATACTGGGCTATACTCCGAAAAAAAAAACATTTTGTTCATTATGGAAAATATTGAAAAAAAAATACACATTCTTGTTCATTAATTCATAAGCTTTTTTTCAAGCAATGCTCGAAAAAAAAAATGGGCCGTTACTAATAACAAGGAGATGACTCAAAATTGAGCTGTCGCAATGAAACTCAATTTAGGGTACGTTCGGTTTCAACGTTAACTCACGTTACTCAAATGTGAATGAAACCGGATGGCAAACAAAAAGCCATTTTTGTTAAGAGAAACCGCGAAACTCCTTCTAGTTGTATAAATTTTATATAATTTCCGAGTTTAAATTGTTGTGGATCTTCCTGAAACAGTGATTCTGACCAGGCTTAAAGTGAAATTGAACAATATGTTCTAACAATAATCATAATCATAAAAAATAAATTCTTAATTTTTTGCGTACCCATGCAAGTTTCATTAAAATAATAAAAGTGGTTAAGCTTTTTCGTAAAATTAATCAGAAAAAATGCTTGAATAAGTGTGATACTCGAAATTGGGAAACAATCATCATCGCGTTTTCGAACACCTCAAATATCAGCGCGAATTGACTCAAAAATATTCAGTAATAACGTATTCCTCCAATCAATTCGTATACATAAGTAACGTACAAGACATACTTAATACCTACATGCAAAAATCAAGCAAAAAACTTGCGTTTGGCTGACTACATTGAATCGAAACTGCTTAAATTTCATGCATTTCTGAGGACATTTCATAACTATTTTTTGCTTTTTTCTTTTTCGTACCACTACAGAAACATTGCAGCGAATATAATACCTTGTGCTTTATATACGTTGGAAACAGACATCACACTGACGTTTCTCTTTGTCAATCTTGACAATTTAAGATATGTTCAAAAATTACGATACATGAAATGAAAGGGACCGACTGTCGATCACCAATTACGTTTGAGATTTCAGCAAAGCACACGAATATGTAATCGTTTATCGTTGACACAAGAGCTCGGAAAGTGCTATGTCATACTATTTTTTTTTTATTCGTTCGCTCCGTGATTGTTTATTGTATGCGCTATAAAACTTAATTTTTCATTCGATTCCAGTCTATCGATGATGGAAAATTGGCTCTATATTGCTACTCGATTTTCAAGTTCCAGCGTTTGAAAGTTAGTGTGGCAAAAATCTAATTACCTCAGGTAAATTCACTATAAATGACCCATGTTATCGGAAGGAAATGCTTCTGCTCATTAATTGGCTTTTGTATCATGATTATTTCCACAATTCAGCATTTATAATAAACGTTTGAACCGTTTTTTTTATCTGAACCTACGCACGCCCATAGAAAGTTGAATACTGTTACGTCATCACTCGTCGGCTCAGCAATGTTTACATTATTTTTGCTTCCAATACAAGCAAGCAGTGCATCGCCCCAGACCTTATATAGACGTCATTGATAGCGCACCGGTATTATAACGTGAAGCCTGCTGTCTCTTACATTTGTTTGTTTTTAAACGAAGCTGCTCATTGTCGTCACAGTCGCATTGTCCAACATTTCCATGAGAATAAATGAAATAAGAAATACACATCGCCAATCTAAAGATCAATGACAAATTAAAAGTTTGGTCGTATACGCCCTAGGGGTGAGACAGCTATACTTTGAGTTGCATTGATGCACCAAGTTACTCGCGAGTAACTCAATATAGCCTCAAATTGAATCAATCTTCATCGCTTCCTATCGGTTGCCAGGGTTTCAAAAAGTTTGACTTCCAATTTGTTTGGAATTTTTTTAGACATTCTGCTAGTGGCAGTAGAAGATGGAACAACGGCGAGCCCTATTCCACCACCAAGAGGGTTCTAGGATTATTTAATATGTGATACGTGATACGGACGGCTTTACGTAAGTCCAATGATCTGGTATCATAGCGATGTTCATAGACTGGTGATTTGCTAAACATCGATTCTGCGAAGCTTGAAGCTTGGGTCAGAATGCAGCGGGCTGAGCTCGTTTGTCTCTTCTCCTGTCCTTTTTCCACAGCAATAGCAAATAGCAGGTCAAGCCAAAACTGATGGGTTTATTCAACGTATGACTTGATTGGAGACATTAGAATAACTTCTTCTCGAAAAAGCTAACACGAATAGTAGTAGATACGATATCAAATTGGACAAGCATATCAGATATGTAGTTTGAGCGAAAATAGATTATTTTTAAAATCAGAGTTAAAAAGAGAAAAATAAAAACATTGAAAATTGCTTGTGTCCAATCGTTCACATACTCTGAGAAAAATTTTATTGTTTTTTTGTTAAGGGGGGGTTGAAAATTAAAAAAAAAAGGGGAAGGTTTGGTTTTTTGGGTTTTGGGTGGTGGGAGCTCATGTAATAGCGTGCGGTTTGCTTGACAGCTGCTGTGCTAAAACAGAGTAAAAACAAATGACAGTGCTCGCTTGCTGAGCAACGAGTTACTCGAGGTAGCTCAAATGCAACTCTGAAAATGCTCGCGATAAGAAGCTGTCTTGCCCCTCGTGTACGTCTGTCACATAACCTGCTAGTTGACGAGTTTTTGATCATAGCAATCGACGTGTTATGGTTGATTGTTTCCGAGAGCGGATGAGTAGAACGAAATTGAGGAAATTGACGTTTGCTGCAAATCGTGAACTGGCCTATTTCATTTCACCTTCGCACACATGCACGGAATCGCACTCATACAATATTGTTAGTTTATGTACAGATAGCGGAGCTGAAGAAAACAATTTCATGGTCGGAAAGCAATCCACATGCTTTTAGTAAGTCCCTGCAATTGGGAACTTTATTCCATAGATATGACATTTTTTGAGTCTAATGCTCGTTTCTGTAGGTAAGTTCCGATAGACAAGAAGTAAGCGGAGTGATTCACGTCCAGATATTAGCAGTTCTAAATATAGATTACATTCAGCTTCAACAATATCCCAGGTGATGCATAAAATGCTTAAAACCCGTCCCGTACCCTATATTTCATATCAAATAAAGTAGTTTTATTTGTGTTTCACTTGCAACTTGATTTATATTTTCCATTTTCAATGTCCCAATTGTCAAGTATGTGTTTCACCTTATGAAGATTTACCGTCAAAGTGGAATGTGGATGAAATATTACAGCGTTTGACGAACTGAGGATGACATAAAGTGAGAATATAATTTATTGCAGGTATTATGGTTTCTGGGATTCGAAGCGGTTGAATTTTTTGAATCGATCTCTCAAGCTTATGATTTTCATCCCTCGTTATGATTTATTATGTGCCATCATATAAACGTCACTACTTTTTTTTTAATTTCCTCGTAAAGTTTAAAAGCACATCGATGTGATATTATTTTGACATCGTTATGGCAAAACATTATTAGATTTTAAAATACATTTGTTATGATTATTTTTATCCGTGTACTTATGTTCATTCTAATATCAATATGCAGTAAATTTACGAAGTTTGGCCATTATTTTAGGAGAAACGCACCGGTGTTGACCATGTTCGCATTCTATTATATATTATTAACCATTTTTTGACTCTTCCATTATTTCACTCTTCCCAAAGTTTGAAGATTGTTCGGTGTCTGAAATAATCTAATTAAAATTTAATTATGTCTAGAATGAATGGTCCTTAAAATGAATTGTACTAAAACTAGTACACTAAAGGGTGTATTCGATAAAAATGGCACACACATATATACTCATCAAAATTAAACTGATTATCGGATTTTCTTGAAATTTTCAGGGAATGAAGAACTACTAATGAGTTTTGATTTACAACATTTGTTTTATTCAATTTCGTCTCCCATCCCGAATGCCCACACCTTCCTTTTCACTCCACCCATCAAATTTTGTACAACCGATTTTCCCAGTGTTTTTGTTGTTTTTACCCAAATTTTCTTCAATTCTAGCTCTGTTTTTATAGTTTTGGGATGTTTGCGAAGTTCCGTTTTCATAATTGCCCAGAATTTTTCAATTGGACGAAGTTCCGGTGAAATTGGTGGGTTCATATTCTTTGGCACAAAATTGACTCCGTTGGCTCGGTACCACTCCAATACGTTTCGAGCGTAGTGGCAGGATGCTAGATCAGGCCAAAACAGAGTTGATCCTTTGTGCTTCTTAATGAAGAGACGCTTCTTAAGGCACTCTTCCGTGTAAATCGCACCGTTTATTGTTCCGGAAGTGATGAAGGGAGCACTTATTTCACCACATCCGCTAATCGCCTGCCAGATTAGAAACTTCTTTGCAAATTTCGATAGTTTCTTCTTTCGAACATCCTCCGGAACATCGAACTTCGACTTGGCAACGAAATATTCTTGCCCAGGAAGTTGACGGAAGTCGGCCTTGACGTATGTTTCGTCATCCATCACGATGCAACCGGATTTGGTGAGCAGCTTCGTGTAAAGTTTCCGGGCGCGGGTTTTCGCAGTGATGTTTTGTTTTTCATTCCGGTTTGGGGCTTTTTGCACTTTTTAAACATGTAACCCAGCACGCTTCATGGTTTTCTGCACAAAACCGACTGACACCTTAGACTTTTTAGCGACATCTCGAATTGACATGTTTGGTGTCTTGAATTGTTGTACGACTTTCCTGGCCATTTTACTGTCCATTGGACCATTTTTACGACCACTCCCTTCCTTCCTTTGGACACTCAGACGCTCCTTGAAGGTTCTTATTACACGAGACACAGTTGTATTTGCAATTCCAAGCCTTTTAGCAATCCACCGGTGGGACGCCCCTGGATTTTGATTGTGAGTGCACAAAATTTTCTCACGGACAATTTCTTGTTTCGACGACATGACTGGAACTACTGAATGTATAACTATGAAACTTGGCAGATGTAAATAATACAGTATGGATAAGATCTACTCAAATTTCTAGGTTTTTTACTCATACGATTCAAAAGTTACAGAAGATTTTCTGTGTGCCATTTTTATCGAATACACCCTTTATATACCTAATTTACCTTAACAACAATGAAAGTGATCTAAAATCTATGACAATAGCTTACCTATGAAATACAGGGTGTCTAACAATAGGTGTCACTAAGACAAAATGGGATTACAGCAAAACAAATCAACCAAATCATAGCATTTATTTTTCATTTGAAAGATACATGTTATACAAATAAACCATATTAATTCAATTCGAATTCCTCTCGCCCTTTTCCTTGATAACTTTGCACAAACGCTTTGTAAACCCATTGCCCAAATATCAACCAAATGTTTCTTGAATCGATCTAAAGTAAGCCCTTTCGTGGGGCCCTTTATGTTGAAACATATAACCCTAAACAAAATAGTCAAGTGGGTTGAGATCCGGTGAAGATGCAGGCCATTCTTCGCTTGTGATGAAATCGGGCAAATTTTCCGCGCACCACGCTTGTGTCTTCTTTGCTTTGTGAGCTGGAGCTGAGTCCTGTTGGAAACAATATGGTGTATTCCCATACAGCGTTGAAGTATGAGGAAGCAGATGGTTCTTCAAAACCTGCTCGATGTAATATTCAGTGTTGATTTTTACGTTAGGTTCTATGCAAAGAAGAGGAATCTCGCAGTCACCGTGCCGAACCAAAAAATATCTGCTTCTTTGGACCCTGGCTTGCTTTTGACGCTGCGTCAACCCGTGAACCCGGTGTTTCTTGTACGGATTGCATTCCAGATCATGTCTGAGGAGCCTGTTCATTGAAGCAGGGGGCATTTGAAATTATTGCTCAATTTACGGCCAGATACGGCTGGATTACCTCTTATTCGCTCCCTCACACATTTGATCTTTTTCTTCGTTCTGGCAGTTCGTCTGGCACCTCCTTTGTTTTGAATATGGACATTTCCAGTTTCCTTGAACCGTTTCAAGGTACGAAAAAGGCAAACACACTTTTGTATATAAAAACTAATAAATGAACCATAAAAAATGAAAAACGTTCCTTAAATAACGACCAAATGATCCATAAACCTCTGGTGATATTCACTGAAAACGCATGAATGTTCCATAAAAAATATCAACATGATCCTTTTTTTATGTGAAATTTAGCAGCAAAATCACAAAAATTTATTAGTTAATTATTCAAAAATGAGTATTTCGTTGGACCCAATTACTTAAAAAAAATTGGGCAATAAAGTAAAAAAATTAAAAAATATTTTTAATAATCACATCATTTATATATAAAAAATTCTTTTTTCTATAATAAAAAGCGTTGTGTTCTTTAATTATAAAATATATATTATTCAATTCTAAAAAAAAATAAAATAATATAATAGTTTTAATGGTTTAGTTTTATTGGTCATCTTGTTTTTTTTATTTTTTTTTTTTTTTCTTTTTTTAAATAAAAACTAACGGGTGTCCACTAAAAAATTAGAATGATTTCAATACTTTTCCATCAGAACAAAAACGGCCGCATAGAAATGTCACTTTAGATGAATGAATCGTTGCACTCTCCAGAAAATTTTCATACACTCTTATTTCACTCTAACATGTTCAGTCGTGTTCAGCATGCCGTCGAAACAGGAAGAACTGCGCGCGCGCGTTGTACAATTCTTTCAAGCGAACGAAGATCGTGGAAAAAAATACACGGTGGACCATTTTTGTCGTGAAAAAGTTCCGGTATCCACCGTATACCGTATCCTGGCATGCATGAGAGTAACCCGGAAGAAAGGTTGCGGCCGCCCAGCGAAAATAATGAATGAGAAAACGCTCCGCTCGCTGCGCAGCATGTTCAACAACAAGGATTCGGTAAGTCAACGGGAAGCAGCCCGAAAGTTCCATTGTTCGAAGTCACTCATCTGCAAGACGCTAAAGAAAGAAGGAATAGTGTGTAGAAAGAAAACCAGATCCCCAGAGTACACAGATGAGCAGATTCAAACCGTGAAATCCCAATGCCGCTGGATGACTCGGAATTACGGCGGAAAATCTTTCGTTCTGGACGACGAAAGCTACTTTCCTCTTTCGAAGTCTCAGATACCGGGAAACGACCGATTCTACACTAAGGACAAATCTACTACTCCTCCAAAAGTAATGTATAAGTTCAAGCACAAATTTGAATCGAAGGTTATGTTATACATCGTAATATCCGATAAGGGTATTTCGAAGCCGTGGTTCAAACCAAGCGGTTTGGCCATCAACCAGGAGGTGTACCAAAGAGAGTGTTTGCAGAAAATACTCATCCCATTTCTTAAACAACATCACTCGGATGGCAAATACGTGTTTTGGCCGGACAAGGCATCATCGCACTACGCAAAAAAAACGCTAACATTTTTGGAGAGCCAAAATATACCATATGTCCCAAAAGACCGGAATCCGACAAATTTGCCACAGTGCCGTCCTATCGAGGATTTCTTCGGTCTTTTGAGCTCCATGGTATACAAGGATAATTGGAAGGCCAAGAACACCAAGCAACTTACCAACAGGATCAAAAGCTGCATCCGAAAAATCGATGTGGCTGCCGTCCAACGGTCATGTTCCAGCATAACGACTAAGCTGCGCCGCACGGCGGACCACGGACCATATGACAATATTCACTAAACTTAGTTTGAAGATTTAAGTTGACCCTTTTAATAAAATAAATCAGTTTGAACAAAACTTCACTGGTATTTTTTTCCTGACCCATTCTTTTCGTTCTCATTATTTAGTGGACACCCGTTAGAAAATTTGATATTGATCCATACAATACCATCTACATTAATTCTACAAGAAAAAATAATAGTTTCGTGGACCCCTCAACAAATTGCACTGTAAGAATTGGTAAGATGATCCACGAAAAATGTGAATTTTTCTTTAAAATATCGCCGAAGATCCACGATATAATGGGGGAATTTACTTGAAAAGGAGCATATTTTTTTTTATAAAAAAATTTTTTTCTTTTTTTTATATAAATGCTCCATAAAATGACAAAAGCCTCTGTCTGGTAACCTATGCGAAAATTTTCATTTCTATAAAAAAAATGCTCAGTTTAAAACAGTTACGCCAAGTTTAAACAGTAACGCCATTATTTTAAATTGATACCAAAGTTCCAAAGTTGCCCACTAAATACAATCTGGTGGGCTTTCTCAATTGCTTTAATTTTATACGGCGCATTAAAATTTTCTTAAAGATTGATAAAGCTATGTGTTACATTTTATGTGTACTATATAGAGCTTCCTCCCAGACACGATTCAACGTTAGATCCACAGGCTTGACAATATGACGGCTTCAGTACTAGATATGTGTACCCGAAAATTTGTGGTGCTATGGTTCTGTTTATCTGGAAGTAACATATAAAAAGATCGTATTTCAAAAATGAATTCAAACATTTTATTTTAGTTTTATTTTGGGTGCACCCAAAAATTTGTGGTTCTGTCAAAACTACACAGAAAAAAAATCTTGTAGTAAAAACTACCATTTTACCCGACTATGCCTATCTTTAAAACTACCATGAAATTTCAGTCAAATTTACTACGTTTATGGTAAAACCTTCAACATTTGTGGTTTATTTGACAGACCTCATATTGATATCAACCGCACCATGGTCGATCGCTGGCATGGTAAAATCAAACGCATTTATAGTCAGGTGAAAATTGATTGTTTGATGTAGTTTCTACTGCGGTTTTTTTGCGTGTAGTTTTTTTTTAAGTAATATATTTAGGTATTTATATATATATATATATATATATATATATATATATATATATATATATATATATATATATATATATATATATATATATATATATATATATATATATATATATATATATATATATATATATATATATATATATATATATATATATATATATATATATATATATATATATATATATATATATATATATATATATATATATATATATATATATATATAAATATATATATATATATATATATATATATATATATATATATATATATATATATATATATATATATATATATATATATATATATATATATAAATATACAGCAATTCCATGAAAAAAAGTTATACGATCTCTCAGAATTTTATAATATTCGGTAGGATTGTTCAACATCGAAAAATATTAGACCCGTATTTTTTTATTTCGTTATTAGACTGGACCTTTCTGCGTTAGACTGGTCCAAAAAATCGTGATTTTTCAAAATCTTCAATTTTCAAAAATTTATAACTCCTAAACCGTTTAACCGATTTTAGTTATTTTTGGCCATTGTATTGGTATTTTTTTGAATTTCCAAGGAAAAATACGAAACCTTTGAATATATCAATTTTTGTATGAAAAAAATACAAAACAAATAGTTTTTCTTGAATTTGACTGCGAGGGGCCTCAACGACTCCTTGTTTTAGTATTTTTAAATGAAAGAACATTCAATTTTACATAATATATCAAAAAATTGGAGATGTTCTGCGTGTCGTTTTGGAGATACAATTTTTTAAATAATAAATCATTACTCTTCATTTTATACATCACCCGCCTGTAGAAACGATGAAGATGCATGGTAGATTACCATGCGTCTCCATCCAATCAAACCTATGACTAATGAAATCTATGAGTTACTTACAAACTTAGTATAACATTCGAATCAGTCTTTAAGGCTTTCCGTTAACCACACAGACCAATTGCTATTTTTTGACGATTACCTTTTTCAAATAAATAAGGCTTTAAAATTTCAAATATTTTTGCTTAGTGTAAGTTCCAAGAAAAAAACACTTTAAAGCCGCGCGACATGATGAACATGTTAAAAAATAAGAAAAACACTTTTATACATTTATTTTTATTTATTAAGTTTTTTCATAACAATTTTATACATTTTTCTTCCGTTGAAAATGAATTTTGTTTCACAATAATATACTCTTCGTTTTGAGGCTTAAAACTATGGAATGACTGAGTCCCTGAAATTTGCTTCACACGTGTGTAACGATTTTTTAATTTTCTTTCCATTTTATTATAGTCGGATTCCGAAAAAAATTGATAGTGTATTTTCGAGTCTGGCTTAGAAATAGCCCATGAATAAAGTTCTTCGGCCGTTGTTATGTGATGATCTTGCAAACTGGCTTTCGCAGCATTTCGTTTCAATACGCCTCCCAAAGCATCACAAGGGCCCTTTCCATGACAAGTAGCGAAAAAATTCCACTCGGCATCTATGCCAAAATCTTTTTGCATGTTGCACAAATTAAAAGCGGTCATTTTATTTTTGTATTGGCTTCCAGATCCATCTGAGAAGAAATAAATTTTCTCTAAACCTGATAACTTACTTTTTATGAACGCTATGCATTGAGTCAAAAAAAGACGCACTGCGACATGATTATGTTTAGTGAAATCAGCAATTGCAATAAAACTGGTAAACTTCAAATCATTTGATTCTTCATCTTTAAAATAAATAGCACAAGGGTGAATAGTACATTGAGCGTTTGCCCAATGAAAGCCTTGAACTGCATCCTGCACAACGAATGAATAATTCTCCGAAAAATCACAGATTATGATACACTCAGTAGCTTTTAAATTGTTTTTCACGTGTTTTAAATAGTTTGCCTGTCGCTCAGCTGTAAAGTTATGTGGCAATAAATTGAGTAATTTTTCTAAAAAAGTATCAATAAATTCTTGTGTGTCCATTTCAACTAAGTCCAAACTGCATCTTTCTGCTTGACGCCATTGTTTAAATTGTAATGATTCAACGTGACCGTTATTAAGAATGGTCATAAGTTCTACCGCCAAAATTTGCATTCCCGGACAATTTTCGCAACATTGCTGCCAGCAATGCTCATTTGGATTTTGACAAATTATTTTTGAAAACATATCATGGTAGGACTGAACACCATCTGGAAGTAATTGTTTACTTTGGAGTGTTTTAAAAATCAATTTAACGTTTTGGTGGTAAATGCAAACGCACACCGTATGCGTGCCACTTGTTCCTGCCAAAATGCAGTGTTTTGGACGGTTACTGGCGAACATCGAAAATCCAATCTTAATATCAGGATGAGTATTTTTAAATATGGAGTACGCCTCTTGCAAATTGCATAAAACTAACCTTCTTTGTATGTAGATCCTACCTTCTTCATTGTTGGATATCAAATAATCCCTTTTCCGGGCACACACGACATTGATTTGTTCTTCATGATTAGAGATACCACTTTCTGCTCCAGTTTCGGGTTAGAAGAACCGGGTTTTCTGCCTCTTCCTGGTAGCTCATCCAAAGAATAGTTCCCCAAACTTATTAATGATGGTTTTAACACTCGCATGATGAATTCCAAACCGCTTCGCCAATTTTCGCATAGTAATACCCTTCTCACTTAGCCATGTGTCCAGAACCTTAATTTCTACTTCCTTTTCAATACGCGACATTTTGAAAACGCAGAATTTGAACCGCACAAACAAGTAAACAAAAGAAAGCTGACAGTCAAACGCACAGCATGCAGTGTTCAGAGCATAAAAAACCATCACAAATACATGCGTACAACGCAAATGTATGTGGATAGCCTATATTCGATACACTCCTTATGCAATTTTGCACCATGCATCCAGTAGTTAATCAAAACGATTGTGTTTGACGCTTACATTTTCTTCACTCCTTTCACGGTAAAAACGATGTCACCAACAAAACACACAATCATAACACCAGTTGAGTAGTTTCGGTGTCAGTACGCCATTTTACATCGTTTTCCAGAACGTTGGACCAATGATCGAGCATTGTGGAACTCACGCCGAGATTGTGATCGAACACTGTCCTAAGTCTGAAGACCAGCTCACAGTTCTGGAAATACCTCTTTAAGATCCTTCATATGTTTTCAGGCACGCTGATTCTGTGTAGCGCTTCAGCGATAAATACCTAACTTGCGCTATTGAATGCGTTTCATGCGTCGATCGTTACTTCAACACAGTATTGATCACTTATCTGTTTTTATGACTTTCCGGCCACCGTTGACTTCCTCTCGAAATTCGAGTTGGTTTGTGCAGTTTTGTACACTTGATAGCCTGTTGAAGAAAATCCTGTCCAAGATTTTCCCGAGTGTATCTAATGGACATGTTGGCTTGTACGATGCTAAATCCCCACTAAGTATTCTTGGTTTCGGAAGCAACACTAGCTTCCGTATCTTCCATCTGTCTGGAAAACGGCCATCGTCCATATACTAGTACTTACTTACTTACTTTAGCATTTCAAGCTTGTTGCTTTCACAATTTGCTTATGACTTGCTCTCAACTTAGTGTTCTAAATGCACTTCCACAGTTATTAATTGAAAGCTTTCGATGCTAAGTACCATTTTTGCATTAGTATGGTTGTGTGGCAAGTACAATCATACGCTATGCCCAGGGAGTCGAGAAATTTTCCTTTACGAAAAATTCCTAGAGCAGACCAGGAATCGAACCCAGCCCCCTCCAGCATGGTGGATCTTTGTAGCTGCGCTTTTACCGACTGAGCTAAGAGAGGACCCAATTCTTCAAGAATTCCGGGAAATCTTGAATCGCTGCTTTCATAGCCACTCTTTTGCCTTTAATCTTTTCCCCACTGCTATTAATTCGTCATTGGAAATTCCAATATTTTCTATGTTATGTAACTAGAAATAACTTGCCTCTAACTCAAATCTCTTTCTTTCTGACCAAATCCGATTGAGCATCACTGTAGTCATAGTCGTTATAGTTCGTAATGCATTAAAGCTACTTTTTTTAATTGTAGCTTAGATCGGATGGCCAGTTTTTTATTTTTATTGAACCTTTAGTTTCATAACTGCCGATTTTCTATTGAAATCGTTTATAAACATCGCATTTTTGGGACATGGTTCCGGAAATCCGGATTTCTCGAAGACAAATTATGTCAATCAATCTTTGGAAACTTTCGGATAGTCTATGAGCTCCTGAATCCAAAACTGCTAAAAAATCGGTTGAATATTTCCACAGTAATTGTAATTTTAGTTTCGTGTGTGTGGATGTGTATGTACAATCCAACGCCCACCGTCCGGCAGTGTTTTTGTGGAAGAAAAATGTTTGCAGTTAAATGAACTGTTGTCGACTCGACAAACATTTTTAGCCCGGGAGTTGGAAGGTGAGTTGGGTTCTAGTGACCAATTTCAGAATGCCTAGTTACTCACGTCCTTTCCGAGGTCACTTTCACTTACCACAAGCCCCGCATAAACAAAGTACAAACATCAAACGGATAAAGGTACTGTGCATACACTTCCATCATCAAATCTTACTGTTTTGAGGATGACACGTATTTTGCAGTATCGTTAAAAGTTAGTTATAATCAGATAGGTCTCACCGGAAATTGTTGCTTTAGTACAGTACAGTTGCTTTAGTTTGGACGGCTGCCCTGTGATGCTAAAAGTTGCAGTTATGTCTCTACAGAAGTAGCACTCCGCTATTCGGCAAATATTTTCACACCGTCCTTTTCGAAAGCAACAGCCCGCATACAATAAGTACTTCGCGCACAATACAATTAAAATCACAGGTAAAACAACACTTTTGAGAAGAAATTTAACTTACAGAATCACTATCATTGAGCAACAAAAGAAAAAAAAACTTCAAAGTTCTCCCTTTGTAAACCACGTGAGCGAAAAAGCCAGTCACCAGGGAGGGTTGAAAGCGTCGGCGAAAGCAAATGGATTCAATTGACTGGTTCGCAGCAACACCCGGGAGCAAAGAAGCTAATAAACAAAGGAGGGGGGAAAGTTCTGTCCAGTTAGAATCCGGAATCACTTATTGTGTTGCAGCGGCACGGAAAGTGACCGCTGCAAGAATTCTTTTACAGCGGTTTGTTTACCTAGGCGCCCACTTTCTGTGGTATAAATTTCACGGTGTTTCGTGCAGTGAGTCAAAAGTTATTCCAGATGGAAGCCGAGAGGAGAAAAAAATTCTGCACACCCACGTTGATAATCCAACGTGGTCCGCAATAAAAATCGCAAAAAACGTTGAAAATCGCCAAATCAACCGTGTATGATGTGCTCAAACGTTTCAGGGAGCGAAAGAGCGTAGATCGAGTGCCTCAAGGTAAGCGTCGTAGTGGAACATATGACCGCAAGCTGAACCAGAAGGTGTTAGAGAACCGTCAGAGCAAACCCTGGACTATCAGATAATGAAATCGCACAAAAATACGCTGCTGCTCGCAGTACCGTTCGAAGAATTCGTTTGCGAGCAGGATATCGTTCTTATCGAGCCAGCAAGCAACCAAACAGAACGTTGAAGCAAAGTTTCGTCACCAAAACTCGAGCTCGGAAATTGTACCAGCAGGTTTTGACGAAGTACCAAGGATGCCTGCTCATCGACGATGAAACCTACGTCAAAATGGATTTCGGACAGCTTCCTGGCCAAAAATTCTACATGGCGACGGCACGAGGAGATGTTCCTGCGAAGTTTAAGTTTGCTTTTATGGACAAATTTGCCAAAAAACTGATGATTTGGCAAGGGATATGCAGCTGCGGAGCAAAGACCAAAGTGTTCGTGACTAATAAGACGATGGACTCGAAGCTGTACAAGGAAGAATGCCTCAAAAACCGCGTACTACCTTTCATTAAAGCCCATAAAGGTCCCGTGAAGTTTTGGCCAGATTTGGCGAGTTGCCACTACAGCCGGGAAGTCATCCAGTGGTACCGCGATAATAACGTAGATTTCATCGATAAAAACATAAATCCACCCAACTGCCCGCAGTTCCGGCCCATCGAGAGATTTTGGGCAATAATGAAGCGGAAGCTTAAGAAAAAGTGGAAAAACGGCTCGGGACGCGACTCAGATGACCAAAATGTGGAACAAATGTGCCAAGGAAGTTGACTCCGGAGGTGTGCAGCGTTTGAAGGAAGGAATAAAGAAGAAAGTGGTGAATTTCCATTAGAAACGAAGAGAAATGATTTGTATTGATATTTTTTTCCTTAAAGTACAGTGAATTACCTTTGTTTTGATGTATTAAACTTATTTGTACGTCAATCCGTTACCGAGATACAGATGATTTTATTATTCCGGATTCTAAATGGACATAGCTTTATTCAGAAATATCCGGCAAAGTATTCCGAAATTTAAAAAAAAATCAGGTGGTTTTAGAAATATTCTGCGAAATTGATAATTATTTTTAAACTTGAAAACAATAACGTTTAAGGAATCCTCGCACGTCATCATAAACTTTTACTGCTGATAATTGCCATGTTTTCCAAAGCTTCTGTACGAGATTTCCCAGCCGTTGCTGACATTTTAACCCTACCGTTCAGGTTATTAAAAAATTAGCTTTATTTTCGAGCCACTTCCAATTATGAGTGATCCGCAACTGCATCTCCTTGGTCTGCAAAGGCCAGAATCAGTTCATCAAGCTTCCTGACGACAGCGGACTGAGGCATGCAAGCACCAAAAAACCCACGTGCCATTTCGGATCGTAGTCATTCCACTGGCTATGCGGTTTGTTGTCAGCCAGCCAAGTTTCGGAATATTTTCCGCAATGTTCGAGTGAGTGACACTCTCTGTATGTATGTGTGTGTGTATGTTCTAAATTAGAGCACGTTTCACATCATAATCATTGCGCATAATATTATTTTGTTGCTACCTTGTATAGTACCGACCGCTGTGCGCTATGGACGATGTTCATAAAAATTGGAATATGAGTGCGGGCATCTCCCATTCCATATCCGCGTATATCGTCCGTGTGCCTGGAACGGGCAAACTTTCGAAATTGCTGGCTGTGATGGCGAGGAAGGTTCGCCATGTCTTACCACCCGCGCGCGTGGTTCGGAGGATTTCGCTAATGAAATTGAACACTTTATAGTTGGAAGCAGCCAACCAGCCAACGGATAGACTTTTTGCGTGGTGCCTAGTTTGCTCAGCCACCGCCGACAGGCATCATATTCTAGTCATTTTTGCATGTTTCCGTACTTATTTTGCGTTATCCTGTGGAGAATGAGATGGCTTCCTGGCGACGTTTTATGCAAGTGCTACACGTTTATAATTTCGCCCAAACCCACCGCTTCCCTTCAGGGATCGTGTTCGAAATGCTTCAGAGTATCAGGCATCCAGTGTATCCATAATGTGGAAAAGAGTACCTCTTGTCTTAAGTTGCTTCACAGCAAAGAAATGCTCTCGTGTTATGTTGCAACGACGACAGAAACCGACGGCAGTGTGAAGAAGATTCCGAACACGAGCTTTGCTCAAAATTAATAAAACATTTGGAGCCGGTGCGCCTTTCTTGAAGGACATTGTTCCTCTGTTGCTGGGTTGTTGCCCGTTTAGACAACGATTTTAAGTCACATGCAAACTTATTCATTCCAAAACAGATGAAGGACTCGTTGCCAAGAAAAACGTGATGCAATCAATCAATAAATAATTTTATTTAAGCGAATAGTAAGTTTAGAAAACTCTTTTAACGATGATTAGTTTGGAATTATTAATAATGATCAATTTAATGATTTCACCCACTGTTTGCGTTTCCTCCCACAGATTTGTAAATTATCAAATATTGTCTTTTACCGTTGAATATGGATTTGATCACAATGAAAACTATGATTTTTCCATTAAATTTGCCAATTTAATGCCTTCTCTAGTTGGACAACTAGGGATGAAGATAGAATCATGTTGTATACTTTTTTAATACAGTAAATTTTATTTCTAACCTCTCGTATGTACTATTGGTGACAGTTGCTGATGCCTGAGAATCAATCTATATCATACCATCAGTCTAAGCAATATCATCTATAGTCCTTAAATGGTTGTTAATTTAACAAATCATATTTTCGTGCACTTTCCTTGGTCGATGAAGGTACGAATGTTTTAACTGCGCGGTGCTAAAACTATGCCTGAATTCTGACACGAAAGAATGTTGAAGCATAATTTGCCCAGAGTCCTTAGCAAGGTTAGATAATAGAAAATAGTAACTCAATTTTACGCACAAGTAGAGTTTCTTATCTTAATATGCATTGATATCGCTCACGTTTGCAATTCTTGTGGTTAGTAAAATTTGTTCTGTTAACTTGGAAAACAAGAAATCTACTTGAAAATAGAGGATGGCCCAACAGTCAACGAAGTTACGAAATATTGAGGATATCAGAAATTGAAGAAATTGAATAACAAGCTGAATATATATTTTACCTTATGGAAGTCCGGAGAGCTGCTAAAACTAGTATTTATCACATTTTGTTTTCCGATATCCATGTTTCAATTGATGAAATTGATAAGAGTGAGAGCAAAATTGCGGCCAAACGCTACACTATAAACTTAGGATTTCGTGGATGTATTCGTGGAAAATGAAACGCACAAAAATGTTCACCAAAATTCAACACTAACGGATTTATCAACACATTCTCTTCATATCTTTCGTTCTAGCCAAAATTAGTGTCCACTCCTAGAGTCTAATGGCGATGAGAAAATAATTCCTTCTAAATTATCATAATTCGTTACTCCGCGTGTGGAGAATACAAAAAAAAAAAAATCTGGAAAGTTAAACTTGGATTTGGCAACGAAATATTCCTGTCCAGGTAGTTGGTCAAAGTCGGCCTCAACGTAGGTTTCGTATTCCATTACAGTGCAATGCGCATTGGTGAGCAACTGTGAGTGGCACCGACAGTATCCGAAAGCGACATTTGTCTGCCTCATTCCTGTTTTTTGGATCTTCTGCTCTTTGTGAGCATGCAATCCAAAACGTTTGATGGATTTTTGGTCAAAACAGATCGACACCTTCCATTTTTAGCGACGTCCCTGAATTATGCTACAACTTTTTTGGCCATCTTGGAATCAACCAGGCCACTTCTACCACCACTGAGTAAGGGCCACTTCTGTAACCGGAGTAATGTTGGTCAAAATCCTCTGTAAATAAGCTTGCAGACATAATGTTTCCCCCGGGCAAGATTAAATTGAAACTCTAAAAAAGGGTACACGACTCCTTTCTTCGTACTTAGTACTCCAAGCTTATTGCTTGCTCTCAACTAGGTAACGAAACAAATGAGACTCATAAAGATGGTCGCAAAATATTCATGTTAATTCGAATTTTCTTCAAACTTTCAGGCAATAAACTATAATATTACGGTTCTACTTCATTTTTTTAATGGATCTCCTCTCCATGACCGCATGCCGGCGCTTTGTTCTTGGCACCACTCATTAGGTTTTGGGCAATAGTGGGGTCGACTTCTTTGATACTTTTATCCACTGTTGCATCAAAGCCAGCCCGTTCTCGAATACTTCAGGCGTGTTACGAAGTTTGGCCTTCATGTTGGCCCAAAACTTCTCAATTGGACGAAGTTCTGGCAAGTTCGGTGTGTTTAAGTATTTTGGTACAAAAACAACATTTATATCTCTGTACCGGTCTAACACCGAGCGTCCCAAATCCGGCCAAAAAAGCTTCTAGCCTCCGTGAGACCGGAGGAAGGGCAGCAGGCGCTTCTGAAATTCATGGTAGTGATTTATGGCTGGCTCATCTCTCCACACCCAAAGATGGTCTACCACACCAAGCACTTTTTTACGAATTTGTCTACCTTTTTATTTCTTACGTTCTCAGGAACGGCCAACCGTGAATAAACATTGGCATATGCAGCAAATCAACCCTTAATCTGCATTTCAGATGCTACAATCATTATATTAGCATTATATCAGCATCTTGAATGCTATCTGTTGTAAAGTTGGATTTCAACTGTTATTTAAATGCTTGTAGCCTGTAATAAGCATTTCGAATGCAAAATAGCATTGATGAAGCATTATCATAGCATTGCAGTAAATCAGCCGTATATTGGGCCAAAAGCTGCATTTATGTTGCATTTAATGTGAATTAATTGCTTGATAGGCTGCCACACGCTTTGAACTGCTTATTAGCTACCTG